>VSMD01127357.1:0-155751 GCA_008750895.1 Mirza zaza
CTTTTGTTTTGTTTTTTTTTTTTTTGAGACAGAGTCTCACTTTATTGCCCAGGCTAGAGTGAGTGCTGTGGCATCAGCCTAGCTCATAGCAACCTCAAACTCCTGGGCTCAAGCAATCCTGCTGCCTCAGCCTCCCAAGTAGCTGGGACTACAGGCATGTGCCACCATGCCCGGCTAATTTTTTCTATATATATGTTAGTTGGCCAATTAATTTCTTTCTATTTATAGTAGAGATGGGGTCTCGCTCTTGCTCAGGCTGGTCTCGAACTCCTGAGCTCAAACGATCCGCCCACCTCGGCCTCCCAGAGAGTTAGGATTACAGGCTTGAGCCACCGCGCCTGGCCAAGGCTTTTATTTCTTTGTAGTGAGAAAAATACACTCTCAGAGCATTAACTTCTTTTTTTTTAGTGCATGTGATTGTCAATTAATCTGATGTTACCCTATACCCCTGAAAGAGGACTGTCACCTCAAGTTCTACTTCACAGGAGGGTTTTGCTACTCTCTCAATCAATTACAAGAGTCATTAGAGCAATAACAGAGAAGAAAAACACAATAATAGAGAAGAAAAAGGCCACCTGCTTAAGTAGGGCACTTGCCACAAGGCAGCGGAAAAAAATCCCAAGATCTTTGTGTATGGACAAACTTAGAAGAGAGTTGGCTGTTTAGCTTCAATAGTTTTGGGGAGTTCTGGGCCAGACTGCCTGGATGGGGCTTCAGGAATTAGTATTGGTAAGAGCTTATATTTCTGCCACTGGTCATGAAAGAGACCCAGCAGTTAGCCTCTCCAGCCTGGAATGCACTATGTAAGTTTGTGGGCTTGACTAGAACAGCATTAAAAATAATCACGAAATAAAGCAAACCTATAACCAAGCAATCAACTCTACCTCTCTTTCCAAGCCATATTTCAGGTTTCTAATTTTTTCATACTCGAAGATCTGCAGCCAGAAGAACTTGTGGGAGAAGGAAAGGGTGACTCCAACGCAAGATGAACCAAACTTCTATCAGATTAATGTCGCCATCAGAAATTTTTTAGCTAAACAAATTTAATGGCTTGTGATATGTGCACAAACTGGCTTAGATTATCTTGACAAGTCCGGTTAGTCTATCCAACCAAATAAGCTCAGAGAAAGGAGCCTAATGAGTCAAAATAGAGAATTCAAATCACGTTGCGTGCATAGGCATCACCACAATGCATCTTAGCCCAAATGACTTAAGGCTTATGCAAAATATATTTAGTCAGAATATGGTTTGAGATTTAAAAGCAAAATAAATACCAATTTATGGTAGGTGGAGTTGCAGAAAGGTATTAACGGATGAATTTGAATGATTACGAATGAGTTTAAGAGTAAATGTACCCTAAAATTGTTCAAAAGAATTTGCTTATCTAAATAGTTTAAATGACCTATTGTTTATCCTGCTATATAAATCCTTTTTCTTTAGATAATGCAAGATTTAATGAATAATCACACATCCAAATAAGTGACATTTAAAGAATTGATCATACCACCTTCAAATAAGTATAAATATTAGCAGTTACAAAGTTCTTTATCCCACACGGCCTCCATGACTTATTCTAGATGAGAATACAATCCTCTAAAATTTATGATACATTCTTTCTGAATCTTCCGAATGTGAGGATTGGGACCAAAGTCTAGCATGTGAAACTGTGACCTACTCAAGTTTCTCTATGTATCTGAGTATCACACATTTAATCTCCCCAAGTTTTTTCTTACCTCTGGCTATTCTAGTCTTCCCTTAATACCTACTACTCCCCTCAAAGCAATTATTATTTATAATGTGCCACTTTCTCTGCTTTCTGTGAAAAATGTATATTCTTGAATATTCAAACACAGGGAGAAAAGATGTTCCATCAATCAAATTGTAAAGTAGTATTCCACAGCAGTCCTTCAAATGTTAACACTGATATTTAGGATTAAGTGACATTGTCTTTCAAGAGACAAGACTGCTGAGCTAGAAAGAACCAGATAAAGAAGGATTTGAATTCTAGACTGTTAAGCAATAGAGATCCACTGCATAATTTTTTTTCCACAAGGAGTGATTGACTTAAACAGTATTTTAGGAATATTTGACAAATATGACAGAGCATACCGAGGTTTTTGCATTGAACATGCAATATGCTGTTGCTCTGATAAGATGATAACTATTAATCCTTTGTTAGTGAAAACCCAGGCTGTAAATTATTTTTCTGAAAGTACTAAACTATGTCGATTGATGCAGTCAGCTGCCCATGCGAGAAACCAATACCTTGGAAATGTCTAGCTCGTGCTAATGGCTCAGTCTGGGAGCTCTTGATTAGCAAAGCACTGATCTCGGTTTTTGTGCTAGGACTGCTGAATTCATTCATTTCTCCAATGAATATTTTCAAGTACATACAGCGATAAGTGAAAGTTCACAAATTAAAAGAGAATATAAATAATGAAAAGGTTTCTGTAACTTGATCATTTTTTGAGTATAAAAATTAGGGGATGGAGATGTGTTGCTCAGGTTGAGGTTTCTGATGTATGAGTTATTGAACTAGAGATTTTTTTCAAAAATTTCACTTAAATATTAACATTATACATTTCTCTACACTATCTTACTATCTCTAGTAGAGGCTTTCTTGGGTATAACCGTGTGTACAGTTTTGCAGGAGTTTTCTTTGTGAGCAGAGTGTACTTCTCTGCCCCTTGATGTGGCCTTGGCCGATGGCATTTGAGCAGAGAGGACAGTGTGCCAGGTCAGAGGTCAGGCCTTAAGAGACTTTGCATGTTTCTACTCGCTGTCTGTAGTGTCTTCCACTGCCTTGAGAGAACAAACTAGTCCCAAGTTCAAAGACAGACACCAGGAGCATGGCCACTCAGATGCACACACATCTATCTTAAGAGGCAGAGCAGTGGCACATCAGGTGCTGGGCACCCAAGTCCAGCTTTATACAGATGAGCCAAATTGTACCTGAGCTGCTGCTGCAATCAGGTAAATGACTGTTGTTTTAAACCACTGAGTTTTGAGGGGTATGAAACATAGCATCTTTGTAGCAATAGCTGATTGATAATGGCAGCAAAACAGGGATTGGAACTGAAGCTTGCAGGCTCTTATATGAATGTAGATTTTTATCTATCACTTTTTTTCCTGTTACACTAGGCATGACACTGTCACACGTAGAACTTAAATCTTTCTATTTTCCTGCCCTTTCCATAGCCTTTTTTAGTAACTTGTAGTTCTTGGTTTACCTACCTTCTCTTTCTCCTGCCTTTCCTAACGACAATTTTGTTAGCTTGTATGTATTTTCCAATGCCTTGGAATCAATTTTTCCACTTTACTGACATTTTGTTTTCTTTTCTCGGAAACCTAACTCTTTCAAATAATGGTCTTTTTCTCTAACATTTCTTTCCACCTCAAAATCCTTACAGAGTATGGATTAAAAAAAAACGCCAATAACAATCATTCTTATATCATTAAATATTAATATCAGTCTTACCTTTGTTTAGTCTTACCCAAACTAGATGGTGACAATTTAGGGCATACCTCCAGAGGCTTGCTCTGCTTTTTTATTTTTAAAGCGAAGTTCATACACCAGAACGCATGGATGAGAAATGCAAAGTTAGAAACATATCCCATGAAGTGCTTTGGACACTCTGACAGCTGCAATTTATCAACATAAATTACTGTGCTTAGCTGCAAAGCTTTTGTCACAAGGAGACAGGGCACTTCCTAAATTGCTTGCTGCTCTCTTTGATGATAATCTTAGTTTTTTACAATCCAGATATCCCAGGATAAAAGACATCTTGATGCATACAGAAATGGAAAAATTCAGATTTTATGTACATCACTGGGAGTATGGATACACTATTCATTTTTAGAGTATTTTTCCCCTCTGTCTAGATGTGGCAATAGATTACTGAGGCCAGAAAACGTGGGCAGGAGAGGAAGCTTAGCGGTAAACAAGTCAGCCTGTCTGCTGTCTCACTTTCCTTTTAATCAAAGAAAAGACCTAACAGAATTTACTGTCATCATCTTAGTGGTGGCTTCTACCAGCATTGGGTAGGGAGAATCCTTTTATCTCTAGCATTACACCAACAAATTGATTTTAAAATGCATGCATTTAACATGTATTCCCAAAGCTGTTATCATTTGGTAAACAGTATGACTAAGTGTCTTTAAACTACTTTAGACACTTTTAATTTTTCTCATCTAAAAAAGAAAATATCAACGTGCATATTAGAGATATCTGAGATTTTCTACCACACAAATTTTTGTACGTATTCACAAAGTCTAATTTTGGGGGTATATGGTTGAATTCCAGCGGACTTTCCTCATACAGTACACGAGTTGAAACCTAGTCCCTCATCCTCTGAACTCCAAAGCCCTTGCTCACTCTACTGTACATGCTGCCCTTACAGAAAGTACCTGTCCATATGGTCCATTTTTAGAAAGCCAATTTTAAGACTGTTATCCACAATGCCAATTTCCTGAGACTGTTTGCTTTCCTCTAGTGTTGTAAGAATAGAAACTTCTAGTTTAGGCATTATAAATCAGGCTCCTTAGGAATCAATAATTTGCATATTTGCTAAGTTCCCTGCCCTAACGGTCTGTGCTAGTATCAAAAGAGGGTTGGAAAGACAAGACCAAAGTTATCTATAGTTTCTCTTTTTGAGAACTTGTAAATTCATTCTCTGACACATGTACTACAACTCCTAGCTTTAGTGCCACAGGCCACCAGTAAGGTCATCTGGGGTGCACAGAACAATAGCTGCCCAAAGATGTCCACATCCTCATCCCAGAACCCATGAATATACATGGTACATGGAGAAGTAAGGTTGCAGATGGAATCGTTTCCTAATCAGCTGACCTTAAAATAGGGAGAATATCCAGGATTATCCAGGTAGACAAAAGGTAATCAGAGGAGTCTTTAAAAGAGGGAGGTCAGAGTGATGTGTTGAGAAAGACTTGGCCCAACATTTCTGGTTTGGGAGATATGAAAAAGCCAAAAGCCAAGAGTGTGAGTGGCCTCTAGAGGCTGAAAATGCTAGAAAAATTCTCCCCTAGCACCTCCAGGAAGGATCACACTGCTGACACCTTGTTTTGGCCCAGTGAGACCCATGGGAGACTTCTGAACTACAGAACTACATGATAAAAAAATCTGTGGATTTTTTAAGCTGCTAGTTTTGTGATAATTTGTAATAGCAGCCATAGGAAACTAATAATCATCTTATTTATGAGAGAGGTTACCAGCAAGGCTATCTAAACTATGGAAAAATGAGAGACAAGAATTTAAAATATAAAACAGCATCTTATTCCAATAAAAATTTTATAATAGAAAAGCACAAGTAATGAAAGACAAAAATAGATACATTTGACTTCATCACAATTAAAAACTCTGTGCATCAAAGGATAATATCAAGTTATATGAAAAGACAATCCACAGAAAAAAAGATTTCCAAGTCATATATCTGCTGAGGGTCTAGCATCTAGAATATGTAAAAATAAAAAGATATGTATAGGTATTTCTCCAAAGAATCTCAAACAATTGGCCCAGAAGCACATAAAAAGATGTTCAGCATCATTAATCATTAGGGAAATACAAATGAAAACCACAATGAGATATCAATTCACACCTGTGATGGCCACACACACAAAAAAAGGAAAAGAAATGTTGGTGAGGATGTCGAGAAAACAGATACATTACTGGTAAGAATATAAGATGATACAACCCCCGTGGAAAACAGTTTGGTGGTTCCTCAAAAATTTAAATATAGAATTTCCGTACGACCTACCAATTCTACTCCTAGGCATATACCCCAAAACATTGAAAACATGTGCTCACACAAAAACTTGTACACAAATGTTCATAGCAGCATTATTTGTAATAGTCAAAAACTGAAAACAACCTAAATGTCCATGAGTTAATAAACAGACGAAATGCAGTATAGCGATACAATGGAATATTATACAGCCACAAAAGGAAAGGAATAGTTGCATACTCCAACATGGGTGAACCTTGGTTTTTATGCCAAGTGTCAAAAGCCAGATACAAGAGGCCTCGTATTCCATTTATATGAAATGATAATCAAACGGAACAGTGTAGCACAGTGGTTAAGAGGCAGACTTTGGTGTCAAATTCTGGATAAGTGTTCCAATTCTGCCTCTTCCCAGCTATGAGATCCTGGGAAAGTTATTTAACCTATCTGTACCTTAGTGTTTGTGTCTATAAAATTGGTATACAAATAGTACCTATTTTAGATATTGTGAGGATTCAATCCATTAATACGTAAATCGCTTAAAAGAGTTATTCGGGACATAGTAAGTACCTCATAAGCATTTGTTGTAGTTTCGAAAATTATTTCGTTGCCGCATAAATGAAGGACATAAAATCTATTCATAATAGGTGGGTATCATTTATGCAGTTGAGAAAGTTCTCAGGAAATTACACACAGGAAACTATGTTGAAAATATCTAGAGAAGATATTTTACAAATGCCTTCACACATCCCTCATAGCCTTCTGCCTCCCTGCTTCCAATTTGAGATTTATTGAACTGGAGTGTGAGCACCTAAAGGCAGGGGCTGAGTTTTACTTATCTTTGTATCGTCAGTGCCGAACACAGGACCTGGAACACAGTAGGCACACGATAATGCGTTCGAGAACGGAATGAAGAGATCACAAGCAAAACATAATGGCCACCAGTGATGGCTCCTGGCAATTAGAAAGACTTTAAAAATAATTCATTATTAAATCCTTCAAATGCACATTTAAGATACAGAAAGTGAAGTTTACCTTCTTTAGGAATGTTCAATGACTAAAATGGGAATGTTAGTCATTGCTTTCTATTGCTTTAAATCCTTTAATAATATTTTTAGCAAACTGAACACTATGTATTCTTTTGTATTTTTATTATAAATAGTATTATTTGTTTCAGTATTATGATGTATTTCAGCATAAATAAACTGAAGAGGGTTAAGCTTGAACATAATAATTAAAAGTCCTTAAATTCGATAAAAGGGTTCACTCAGCCTTATTAGAAAATGTTTGTTTCATAGATAATTCTATTAGTAATGTTTTAATCCTCTAAAGTATACTGATAAAGAATATTATTAAGTAATAATACATCACTTTAATTTTGTTTTTACTAACAGTAATATACAGATTAAGCCCCTCTGCTTCTCTGTCAAAAAATAAAAAAGATCAAACAATGCAGGTTGTGATAAGCATATAACATTTTATTACATTATGCTAGTAGGTCCAAGGATCAATGGAGATAAAATCTGATTAATATATTTATAATCTTTTTTAAGTAGCATTTAATAAAAGAGGACTCATATTTCTATTTCGTAGAGACATTTAACTTCCTCACCATGTCATTCTCAAGTTATTTTTAAAACATAAGAGGTACTCCCTGCCTCTTAACCAAAGAAAAGTCAAATAGATGCAGCAAAATTCAGAGGAATATTGAACCGAGTACTACAAAGCCATGTGCCTTCTTTGCTTTTCCCCAGAAATATGAATATATGTTCAGATTTTTGAAAGAGCTGCAAAGATACAGAGGGTAATGAACACGACTTCATTTCTTTACATGTCAGCATGGATTTGAGCATATTTATGTAATAAAATGTCAGGAATATAAAAAGGGGTGCAGTTTTTATTGAAAATATTATAATGACTCCATGTTTTGGTTCATAATTTCTCTGCTGTTCATTTATGTTTAGATTCCTTGAGAACTGATAGTCTTTTAAAACAAATTTATAAATGTATTATATGAACTAAACGACCAACATCATTTGCCCTGCCTCATAAGGAGTCATCTCCTAATTGCTCAGAATAGAGAGGCCTTAAAGTTTGAGTGGTCTTAATTGCATTTGTTGGAAAGTGTCTTGCTATTTGGCACTTGTGTTTACCACACCATCTTACATACAGGCGGTGCTGAAACAATCATGACTTGTTTGGTAGATTCCAAGTGCCTGGAGGGCAGAGATTATGTATTATACGTTTTTAGAATATTTTACAACCTTTAGCTTGGTGTCGAGCACATGGCAGGTGCCATTAGCCAAGGCAGTGCGGAGCCTTCTTTTAATTCTTGTTATGAGAATAGCATAAGCCATACTGGGACTCCTTTCCCACTTACCAAGACACACCCACGCCTGCCCCTGCCCCCATTAGATGTGTATTTTATGCAGCAGAGGCAGATTAATGAAGATACCTTGCTCACAGGGAGTTTTATTTTATTTTATTCCTATCTTCCGGGCAATCAGCAGTTTTCGTACATTCCCCTAGAAAATTTTCAGAAAAGGTGAAGCATTAAACAATTCTAACTCCTTGCGATAGAATAAGTACTCAAGCAATATTGAGCGTGTGGAGAGCGGTAAATCAGCAGCTGGCAGGGGCTCTTCTCCATGCTCTCCTCTACAGATCGGAATTATGTAAGTTGTTGGCATTCAAAAGTAGATATTAAGTAAATAATTTTTTCTAGCGAGGCTGGAAGATTTACTGTGTAGTATTTCAGAGAGAATTTGAAATCTCTGGTAACATGTAAAAGTCACTTGCCGAAATAAAATACCACTACTATTAATACCACCTTAAATTTAGACAGATTTTCCAAAGTATATAATTAAGACTTCTCTGTCATAGAAGCGGTGGAAATTGGAGGGAAAAGGACATTATCATTGTGTAGCAGATAAGGAAACTGAGGCAGAGAAAGTGTAAGGGATTTACTATTGGTTGGGAGCCAGTAGATTTGTGGCCAAAACTCAGGATTCCTGACTAAATCAATCAATCAAAAATTTATTAATGAATATGTATCACTTATAAAATATTACACTAAAATTTTCTTCTTGAAGTGACAGTAGACATAAAAAGATACATAAAAATGTGGAAAGTTAAGTTACAATAAAAGGATTAAAAATTTAGATTTCCAAATTAATACCTAAGCAAATAAAAAAAAAACACCTCAGGATTATTTTGGGCTGTGGTGTCTCCTAGCACATTCATTTCCCATTCTAAACTTTTTCTCCTTCCATATTTAATACTGAGACTAGAAAATAAAACTATTGATTTTCTTTCACCATCTTGCCCAAACTCTTATTTTTTAATCTTTCTTTCAGATACTAGATGGAAATGTTCGTTGATTCTCATCTATCGTTAATCGCTCTTCCTATGTTCTAGGCCTTCTCATTGTCCCTTTATTCTAGGCCCTTCTGAGTCAGGGCGTGGCCCATGAACCAGCAGCTTCAGGATCTCTTGGCAGCTTGTCTGAAAGGCAGGGTCCTAATCCTCACCTTAGTCCCACAGAACGAGAACATGCAGTTTAACAAGACACTGATTTAAAATGTGAGAAGTGCTGATCGAGGCCATTTCTCAAAAAATTAACCCCTCTATTTCTAGCACCAGTAGTTTCCTTTTTTCACCATTTCCTTTTTCCTTCTTGAATAACCTAGGATTCCTTATTAAGAAACAAAATATGAACAAATTCCTCACCACACCCCACCTTCAGTGACTGATATCCCTTTTAGCTTTAAGGCCATCTCACTTTTGATTCTGTGGTTGCCATGTTCCTGGAATCAATTCTGTGCCTCTGCTCTCTTGATTTTTAATTCACTTGGTTCCTTCTTAAAACTCTGAAACTTAACTTTCACTCCAGTGTACTCTGAACACATAGAAAGGGGTGGGCAAGCACACATGTGTGTACACACACACACAAAGGATGTAGACAGTTAACTCTGGTGAGGTTAGATCAACTTTTAAAACTTCCATAGCCCCTGTGCTGACTGGAGAATTAGTGATCTTAGCCACATTTGTGGTGCCTGATGATTTTCTTGTGCCTGCTCTTATTATAAATCTACTGAAGCTCGTCCACATATCTGTGTTCCTGTTTAGGGGTCTGGATTGGCCTACACCCAACCAAATTTATTGGATGTCTACTGTAGAACTGCCCAAACCTTGAAAAAAAAATATTATATCTCTGCAGAAGTATCACAGAAGTATACATACACTCGGAGTTCATGAAAGTGAAACAAAATGGGACCTAGTACTTAAAACTTATCTAAGTTAGATTTTCTTCCTGAAGTCTTCAGTTGGCTGAATCCTACGAGACAGACAGAGGCCCATCTGCAGTCTTGTGTTGGAAACGAAGAAAAGCAAAAAGCGTCATGGAAGCCATGAGATTCCTCACCATTAAGTGTCAGAAAAAAAAGCGTATGCCATTGAGGAACCAAAAACCAAAACCAAATCCTCCTCTTAATCCCAGTGTCTTTCTGAAGTCTTTTCACACAACAAGGCTTGAAGGTTGAGATGTTTGGAAATTTACTGGGTGCCACAGCTCACTCACCTTCTATGGATTTTGAGCAGTCTGCTCAGTGGGTGACGGGGTGTTGTGTTATTCATCAGGGCCGCCTCTTAGGAAGAAAACGAAGAGCATAAAAGAAAAAGGACCACGGTGACAATGGGGGTGTGCCGGAAGGTTAATGTGCTCCTCGGCCCACTTCAGAGAGATCACCGAGCAGTCACGCAATCTGTTTACCTGATGCATGCAGAAAGAACTGTCATGCTTCACCCCTGGAAATGGGCCATTAATCCTGGTGACAGATTATGAATTGTGGAATATGGCCAGCAGCTGGCCAGACAAGGAAGAGTTCATAAATCAGACTCAAAGCAGAAATACCTGACTAGAATTCCTGAGTTCTTTACGGGGTTAGAAAAGGATATACATGGAGGGAGTCTGTTAAACTCGCGCACGTGTGTGTGTACACGTATGTTGTGGAAGGGTGTTGAGTTTCAAAAGGCCTCTGTTAAGGTTCTAGAAAGAAGTAATGTTTGATTTGTTATTTTTGGTTGGCTGAAGAGTTTTGCTTCCGCATGTAATGAGGTGGTTCCCTGGGCATCAGGGTAGAGGGTGGTTGGGATAAAGATTTTGGTTCTTAATAGCAAATTGGTTCAAGCCTCCCAAAGGAAGAGAGAATTGATCAATTCTCTCAACAAAAAGTATAAATAGTAGATTCTCAGGAATCAGTATTTGTTTATTCTACAAATAATCTGGGAAACAGGACCAACTTGGTAGGTAATACTATACAAATTGTTAAATGGATTAGAATAAATTAAAATAAGGGTTTATAAGCATGGAAAAAGTAGCCAGAAAAATATCAACTTAAATGTTGACACATAAATGACCTAGACCCAAAATAACCGAAACCCCTTATAGGAAGATGACCTCTGAATTTGTTTTGTGACATAGGAATGAAACCCAAAAGTGATTTTTAAAAATATTAAAACATGTTCTAATGTGTCCCTAAAGACCATTAAATGTTCCTAATCCTCCAGAAAGGTACTAATAATACACAGAAGACAGTGTTTTCTATTGGCAATTCATCCTACGTAGATTAAGCACTATTACCAAGGTGTTGAAATGGCTGGTTATATCTCATACCCAGCCTTTACTAATGCTTCATCAGGATAGCACCACAAGAGTCTGTGCTTTCTTAAGAAGAAAAATAAGGCTACATAAATATGTAGATCATTATCATATTGTTACCAGCAAAATTTTTAAATAATTTTATTTTTAAGAATAATTATTTAGGCATGTTTTAAAATATATAAATCATGTGCAGAAAGTGGAGAAAACTCTTATAAAAATCAAAGGTATGTTAAGCCTTTTAGTTCTGATAAAGCCCCATCTCTAATAATATACTCTGTTTATCCAAAGGCTGCCTCGGGGCTATTCAGAGTTATAATAAATCTTAATTGTTTTCAGATATGACATACCATATTATATTAATACTTTTCTCCTTTTATTATGAATTTCCACAACTTAAGTTCTCAGGCCAAATAAGATTCTTCTTCTCTATGGAACTGACTTCTGTAGAACCCTTCTAGTCTTCTGGTTATGTTTGTGACCTTGACCAGCATTTTTACAAAGTCCTCTCCCTGCAGGCTCCCTCTCAAGTGCTGCCTTTGCTCACTCCTGGCGAGGGAGTGCAGCCCAAGTGGCAGGAAAAAATGCTTCATCAGCAAGTGCTAAAAAGACTGGAAGCTCTTACAGAGATAATCCATTATACTATTCTTTCTTTTTCTGCTTAAAATTTGCCCTCAATCTTCCTTTTAAACTGACTTCCTCGGTGGTTTCCATCCACACACCTGCATGCAGATGCACACCTGCGCCCCAGCTCCCTGCTAGGCACGTCCCCACTGGTGGGCACCTGTGTCCAGCATGAGCAGCTCCCAGAGAGCTTGGGCTTTTCTGGATGTTTGTGCAGCCCAGCTTCACTACCATGTTCATTTTGTGGCCTTTAGTTAAAAATGCTCTTTTTTTTAAAAAAGGTTAGTTAACTTTAAAATTAATAGTTTTCATTTTTTGAAATTATTAAGTACATAGTAGTTAGATTTTTTTACAAAATAATGTACATTTTTTTCCAGTCTTTCAAATGGAATTTATTTATTTATTTTTTTATTTTAGCGTATTATGGGGGTATATGTGTTAAGGTTACATATATTGCCCATGCCCCCCTCGAGTAAAAAAAAAATGCTCTTAATATCTGAATGTTAAAAAGGGTATAAATTTTCTTAAGATACTCCAGTTCTAAGTATTTTATTATTTTCCTACTGTTTGTCAGTAGGGTCCTGGTGTCTTGCCCTGTCCACAACAACATTCATCCCGATATCAAACACACCATATGTTAATCATGTGGGTCAATTTTAGGGCATATATCATATCCTTGTGAAGTGAATAATATGCATAGTTTTTATGTTTCATTGTGCCTGGTATAAGTTTAAAGTATTAGTAAATAAATTCCAGAGTACTTTATAGGTAGTCTATTGAAAAAGAATGTTAACAGTCTGTCTTGCTCTGGTTTTTCATTTTGATGTTATTTCACCATTTCCTTCTAACATTTCTCCAAAGGAAATGACTGCCAGACATGTATCCTGGAGGAATAGTGATTCAGGAATTAATCATCAATGACTTCTCAGATCATCTTTAAACTAGCAGGCAATATTTACCCTAAAAAATACATTTCTCTGCCTCAGAGAAATAATTATCTTTTAAGATTATATTTGAAGCTTTCTTACGGAAACCTGTCTTTGAACACTCAAGCACTAGTGACTGAGTTCCCTGCCCTATGAACAAGGCATCCTGTTAGGTGTTATAAAGAAAAACTTTCAAGATGTGTGAAACACAGAAGGTGAGGCAAGCTTAAATTCACAGGAAATTTAATTACATTCAATAAACAGTGATTCAATATAAACATATAAAGACTCTTAGAAGTTAGTATGTTTGTCAAATTACAGAAAGAATAATTACTATAAAATTCACTACACTGGCATTGTGTAGAAAAGTGTGTAGAAAGATGGATAAAAACTGCCTCTCAAATGTGGATGGGTCATGTTTGATTAAGAAGTAAGGAGAAAAGCATTTTGAGCATCAAGGCTCTATTTTTTTTAAATTTCTCTAAATCTTTAACAGAGCACAAAGAGAAAATGTTCTTTACTTTTTTTTCTTGATGTGAGCTAATATAGCATTAATACCAAAACCTGAAAAAGTTATTTAAGATAACTTTAAGAAATATGAAATAATTAGTGATAAACTTGACAAAAGATATGCAGGAGCTATAAACTAAAAATTATGAAACAACATTGAGAGAAATTAAAGTCATCCTAGGCAAATATTTAATACACTGCATTCATGGGACAGATGATTCATTATTGTTAAGAAGATCAAAGAGGATTTACACTACCTGATTTCAAGACTTAGCAACAGGAACCAAGAAACTATGCTATTGGGGTATAGACAGTCATACAGAACAGTGGAATGGAATGAAAGTCCAGAAATAGACATGCATATATGGACAGTTGATTTCAATAAAAATTAAGGCAATTCAGTAGGCAAAAGAAAAACATTTCAAACAATGCTATTAGAACCATAGGATAGCCATATATAAAAATATGTACCTCCAGCCTTAACTCGTCATTTATAAAATTCAAGATACGTCATAGATCTAAACGTAAGAGCAAAAACTATAAGATGTCTAGAAGAAAATATAAAAAAATATTTTTAGAGATCTTGAGTTAGACAAAGATTTTTCAAATAATACACAAAGGATAAGTTATTAAAAAAAAGTTCCCACCCCTCAAAAAAAAATCAATACACTGGATTTTATCAAAATCAAAATCTTTGCTCTTTAAAAGAGACTGATAGGAAATGAAAAGGCAGCCATGGACTGAGAAAAATATGTGCAAAATATAGGTTTAAATATGAACTTGTATGTGGAATAATAGAGAACTCCTAAAACTCATTAACAACAACAGTTGGGTGCATTCGCTCACGTCTATAACCCTAACGCTCTGGGAGGCTGAGACGGGAGGATCACTTGAGGTCAGGAGTTCAAGACCAGCCTGAGCAAGAGCAAGACCCTGTCACTACTAAAAATAGAAAAAATTAGCCAGGTGTTGTGGTGTGTGCCTATAGTCCCAGCTACTTGGGAGGTTGAGGCAGGAGGATGACTTGAGTCCAGGAGTTTGAGGTTGTGGTGAGCTATGATCATTCCACCACACACTAGGCCAAAGCGAGACTCTGTCTCAAAAAAAAGAACAATCCAGTAAAAAATGGGCAAAAGATTTGAACCATGATTTTTCAGCTGTAGTATTAGGGACATTGCAGGGATAGATACTATTTTTTTGGCAGGTGGCAGGGGGGGTGCGTGAACTACAGGTTGTTTAGCAGCCACTCCAACCTCCACCCATAGGTGCCAATTGGATGTCACAGGTTGGAATCCCAAAGTGGCTTGAGTATTGCCGAAGCTTCCATGGGAAGCAAAATTGCCTCAGCTGAGAACTACTGATTTGCATAACACTTTACCAAAGAGGATATACCAATGACAAAACTATATGACCTACGCTAATCAACTGAACACTACTGAAAACTAAATAGAGTTGGATGTGGGCTCTTCATACATGGCCTTTATTGTGTTGTGGTTCATTCCTGTCTTTACCTAATTTATTGACAGTTTTTTATCATGAAAGGATGTAGAATTTTGTCAAATGCCTTTTTCTGCATCTATTGTGACAGTAATATGGTTATTTTGTCCTTCATTCTGTTAATGTGGTGCATCATATTTATAGATTTGTTAGGGTGAAACCTTGCATCCCAGCGATAAATCTCACTTGATCATAGTGAACAACCCTTTCAATGTGCTGTTGAATTCAGTTTTCTAGTTTCTGTTGAGGATTTTTAAGTCTATATTCATCATGGATAATGGCCTGTAGTTTTCTTTTCTTGGAATGTCCTTGTCTGGCTTTGGTATCAATGTATTAAGTATTTTATTTAAGTCAAAACAAAAACAGCTGGAAACAAAAACAAAGAATTGCTAACTCTGGCTAGAAATATGAATGAGAATTATATTATTTTTCTACATTTGTTCATTTCAAAAAATTTCTTTAAAGAATTCAGTTTCTGTGAGGCAAAATAACCACATATATGTACCATGTCAGAAGATAAACTACAGATAAATTTACAATACATAAAGTTCAATAACTCTAATAAAAAAAGTTTGTTCACATAAGTGATAAGATGAATAAGGCAACAGAAAAACGCAAAGACAATGCATATGTAATTCAAAAAAGAAATTTATAAATCCTGTAAGTATAAGTGCTTGATTTCCTTAACACTAAATACATTAATTAAATTGCAATGACAATTTCCTTTGGGCTGCAACATTGTCATAAAAAAATCTAGACATTATCCACATACATATCAAATTGGAACTGGTTAAGTCTTAGTAGCTCTATATACAACAGAATTCCATATATGAATTAAATCTGTACTTATATTTAATAATAAAGAAAATGTGCTTTTAAGTAGAAAAAGCCAGGGTGGAAGAGTATGTTCATTAGTATTAAAGTGGAAAAAGCAAGTGTGGAAAAGTATGCTCATTGTTGTTACTTTTTGGTTAAGAATATATATAGACAAAGTTCTAGGAATATAAATACCAAATTTTTAGAAGCAATTATCCATGGTGGTTAGATTGTGTTAGGTCTTCCATTTTCTATGTTTTAGGTATCTGTACTGTTTCATTACTTTGACAATATAATTTTTATAAAAAATATTTTTAATATTTTAAAATTTATTTTTCAAGGAGCTCATTGTCAAAGACATGGGCTATATGTGGCTTGGGAATCTGAATAGAATTTCTGAAAATTTTATTGAAAGGGAATAAGAAAGTAATAGAATAGTATACATTTCTTTAAGCAATGTGCTATATAATATTTTATTCTGATATAGATACTCTGAGGTAATTACTAATGTAAACTAAAGCAGTGCTGCCTTAAGTTGTTGATTGCCCTCCTAAACACAAGTAACTTTAAAGAAACAAACAAAAAATTCTATACTTTTCCACATGAATACAGTATTTCAAATATTTATATATTATGTATAGTAGGTCATATTTCATCCAAGTTGTCATCCATTCATCCAATTCTTGGCATGATATATGATTTTTAATGATATGCAAAAAAATTATTGAAGGACTATATCCATGATCATCTGAGTATTAATAAGATCAAAAGTTATGATGACACACTAAATGTAACCAAAACTTTGGACAATATATCTGTTTTTTAAATCATAAAATAGATAAGTTTAGCTCACAAAAACACAGTACAAGCAGCAATGGAGATTTTTCCATGGCATCTTTTGATAAATGGTACCACTACCAACCTCAACAAATTCCCAATACAGTTTAAAATGAGCAGTTTAGTTGCCAGCTCCAAAATGTATCATTTTACTTATGCAAAGGCTGAGACAGTCTTAGGTACATGATAGAAAGTTTGCCTCCTTTCTCTCTGTGCCCAAGTGACTCAACTATTCCACGGTTACGCCAAGAGACCTTGGAAGTCCAAGGTCAAAATCATTTCTAACACTGTTATCTTTAGTGCAGTATCCAAAAGTTCTCTCTTGGTCCATTCTACTTAAGTGAATTCAGTAAATGATGTTGGAATTATTCCAGTAGTTAGGGTCTGTTAATTCACTAAGAAATGTGTTTGACTTCAGATAAAATGTACAAACTGAGTTTATACTGATTGCCTTCCTATGAGGTTAAGAACCATTGTAATACTTGGTTTTTAAAGAGTAACAACCAAAGATAGACAGTTAACTAAAGGAATGGTTCATTTTACATGGCTTATGGAGAAATAGTTTGATACCATTTGACATTTATAACTTGCTAATGAAAGGTGGAATGTACTTGTCCCTTTACAAGGATAAAGACTACAGAATTGTTAAAAATTTTGTTTCATATGGAGGTGACATCTTATTTTGTTCTGCATTTTTATTATTATATAAACAGTATTCTGGAAAGGTTGGAAAATAAGAAGTCACCCATAATCTTATTACTTGAATTAAATATATTTTCCCACTTCCAGTCTTCATGCATATAAGTGAATTTTTTGCACAGTTCAATCATAGCATTTACAATTTTATATCTCATTTTTAAATTAATTTTTCAAATGAAAAATTGTTTCTCAATGAACAACTTTCTTCTTACTCATGATACAGCCATATCAAGAGGGAAGGGGAGGAATATATTTTTAATGTAATTGGCTATTTATATAGTATTCCACTCTTTTTTTTTTTTTTTTAAATATTTTGGAATCTCAGCAGAGTTGTAGATCTTCCTGATTCTGCTCTAATCAAGTGACTCTGAATCAAATCTATAGGTCTGAGTCTACTCCATAGTGCACTTCCCAGTGCAATACTCCTGCTGAAATGATTATAGCTTGAAATGCATCTTAGATACTTGCAAATTACTGTTATCTCATTCATTTAATCTCTGATGTAACAGTGTTTCTTTGCCCTTTTTCTCTCCTCTCCTCTCCTCTCCCTCCCTCCCTCTCTCCTTCCCTCTCTCTCTGTCTGACAGTGTCTTATCCTGTCACTCAGGCTAGAATGCAGTGGCATCAATCATCATAGCTCACAGCAACCTCAAAGTCCTGGGCTCAAGTGACCATCCTGCCTCAGCCTCCTGAGTAGACTACAGGCCTGCCATGACACCCAGCTAATTTTTCTATTTTTACTAGAGATGGGATCTTGCTCTTGCTCAGGCTGGTCTTGAACTCCTGAACTCCAAGCAATCCTCCTGCCTTGGCCTCCCAGAGTGCTAGGATTACAGGTGTGAGCCATCATGCCTGGCCTGTTTGCCCTTTCTCATTTCTAATTTGTTGTGATTTCTTTTTTTATTTCTTTATGGTCCACTGTCTAGTGGTTTCTTTCTCTCTTTTTAACAAATAGTTTTCTAGTGGTTTCTTTCTCTCTTTTTAACAAAAAGTTTCTTTGGCTGCTTAACAATTTTGTAATTTTAAAATTTCTCTTTTGATCATCTTTCTTTCATTTGACTTCCCTGTATTTACTGTATTATTCCATTTATAGAATCTTGTGTTAAAAAGATTTCTTTTCTTTTTTTTTTTAGAATGTGAATATTAAAAGCTATATATTTTCCTTAGAAAACTGTACTGTATCCTGTAGTATACAGGTATTTTTTTCAATTCTTATTATTCATAAATATGCCTTTTGATTTAAAAGTTGCTTAAGGATAAATCTTTACTTTCTAGGTATGTTATGAATTTATGAATTATTATAATTTTGTTTTATTGTACTGGGTCAGACTGTGGAATGTATTATTTCTATTTCAGGGAAGAAACTGAATTTTTTATCACTTAAAAGTCAATTTTGTAAATTTTTAAGGAGATTTAAAAAAACAGTATTTTCTGTTATATAGATTTTAATCATATGCATCATGTATGTAATGTTTATCTATTTCATATATATACATGTACACATAAGTATACATCATTCTATATATACATACATTTACCTGCATTGTATAATCCTTACTAATTATAATTCAGATCTTCCTCATCTTTTTGTTTGCTTACTTTTCTTAATCTGTCATGGGCTGACAGAGGTTAATTGAAGCCTGTAATCACTACTGTGTTTGTCAGTTTCTTTTTTTACTTTCCTGTAATTTATGCTTTATAGATTTTGGTGCAATAGTACTTGGGTACACATACTTATCCCTTCATTATTGCCCTTTAGTATTATAAATTCCTTATTTACAACTCTGTTGACATAGTTTATATTGAATCTACTTTTGCATAATAAAAATCTGAACACCTTTATTCTTGTGAATACTTCTAGTATATTTAACTTTTCTGCATTACTTTGCTTTAAATGGATCGAAGGTAGTCAGCACATAGATTTTTTTTTTTACCTAATTTAAAAATATTTTTAAATTAGCTTTGTTTTCCTATATGTTTGGTTTTTGTTCCTATGTTATGTTTGAAGAAATCACGCACATACATTCTTACACACAGAAGTGTCCATCAATACACAATGAAACATCCTGGAGAGTTTCATATTTATTAGTTTTTGAATCCTTTACAATTCCCAAAGCTATGCATAAAGACTGGATTCAAAATATATTTGTTAACTGACATGAACTGAAATGTCAGAAAGAGTGAATCTCTAGCAGTAGAGTTTGGAAAATAATTAAGAATCCAGTGTTGATAAATTTGGGGCAGGAATCTCCCTGTCCCCCCTAGAAGCTGAAAACCTCAGTTGCTCCATCCCTCCAGCCTGTGCACCTGCTCTTTCTGTGCTTGGCACAGACTAATCAGACACACACACTCTGGTCAATAAGAAATAAAGCACAGTTCCTTCCTCTTCAGCCGCCTGGCCATTACTACCAATCAATTCACAGGCAGTTCCAATCTGGAATGAGATTTTAACTGCCCCACTGGCTTCTCCCTAGATCAATGGGATGGCTGAAAACAGCAATAAAGGAATAATTCAAACAAGTTTAAAATTCAAAGGAATACAGACACTGCAGAGGCCTGAAAAAGAACCGTATCCAAAGTAAGACTTTCTGTGCCTTTTACTGTTTCTTTCACTTAAGCCTTTTGTTAACTCCGCATCCTTCTGAAGTCATTCTTCATTTACTTGATAAGTTAGACTTCCTAAATATCTTCTGATAGACGTATTTCTGAATTTTTAAAAACAGTCTTTGAAAGAATGAGGTTGCAGTCACTGCATTTTTATTCCTAGGAGAGGCTCAAGTAGATAGAGACTTAAAAGAAAGTTAAAAAGCTGCTGCCCACCTGTTCTACCCACAGTAAAAACAGCATCACCTTGAGAATCCTGAAGGGGACGGGGACATGGTGGAGGAATGTGGGCAGGTTTGTTTTGTAGAAAAAAAAGGATTATATTTTTTAAAAAACTGGCATGTATGCTTAGAAGCTAATGTATTGAGTGACACATTACGCATCTGGATACAAATGGAAAAACAGTCACAGCTAGATAAAAACCAAATGCTAGACCAAGGGAACTTGTGCTAAATGAATGCTAATCAGGTTAACAGAATAGGTGCTACAAGAATGGAAACACATGGTCCCTGGTATTTGGAAAAATTTTAAAAATCTCAGCAAAATAGCCCATGACCCAGGGAAAGTGCTATCCTTCCCTCCTCTCACCTTTAGTACTAAGAAGAGCTAACTTTGAAAGGTCACGGGACATGGTTCCCTTGAGCACTGGTCACCATCTTAACTAGTTTTCAAGAAGACAAGGTAATGTTTTCACAACAGATCAAACCAATGACATTGTTTTCTGAAATAGTTATATCAATCAAGCTTTGTATATTCTTGTACAAAGTAATTGCAATAATAAGCTAAGGTAAGGCAAATGTTAAAGAAATGAAAAGGATAAGAGTTGGGGGGAAATAGACACGTAGTTAGGTAGTGGCTGAAAAAATAGAAACATGTAGATTTATTCACTCCGCTTTTAAAATGATTTTTTTTTAATCAATAACAGGTAAGAGTGAGAAAATATCCTTTATTTCCAGAACCTTATTAAGGTTGTGAATTTTGTTCCAAGAGCTTTGAAACAAGGATTGGAAAGAAATTGAGCGATATGGAGGTGGAGAAGGATATACATAGAGATTTGACAGAAACTAAACAAATTCAAATCCAGGTAAATGAACATCTTTTCTTAGTGTCAAAAAAAAAAATAGCATTTGGTTTCCAATTCATTTATATTCTTTGGCTTTCTGTATGCTTTATCATTCTTCCCAAGTTAAATTTACACACTTTGCAAAATGATTGTCAGGTCATTCAACGTAGATGGCTGAGCAGTTAAGGGAAGCCTGGGCACTCGAGAACCCTCGTACATGTGTTGAAACTGCTGATCAGCTCTGATCAAGCTGTAGTCTCATTTGTCAAAGTTTTCACATTCTGACAAAACTGACATTCTAATTCAAGGGACAAGAGAAACCTGCCCTAGTCTTTTCTTCATATTTAAATTAAAAGGTGTGTGTGTGGGGAGTAAACTAAAGAAAAAAAAGTGTGGCATCTGACAAAGACTCATGTCTTTGAATAATGAATGGGCAATTAAAAATATCAACTTAGATTATTAGGCTCTCTATGCCAAACGGCTCAATTTCTTCCTGGCTTTTCTTTGTGTGAAACATGCCAAAAGCTATGAATCTTTACCTGGCTTTCATGGTTTGGAGAATCACCACTTTTCTACTTTAGTGCTACGTAGACAATAACGCTGCATAAATTTTTAATTCACAATGCTTTCTAAAAAAACTTCTTCTCTGATGGTAGATCTCATATGGAACAGAATATAAACCCCAAAGTTTATAGATTTGGGCTGTATCAAGTCTGGCCAAAAATAGCTATCCAGGGCCGGGTTATATCATCTTGTATATTACATTGGAATTGAATCAGAGAATGGATTTAGAAATGAATGGCTCGAATGGCATAATGAAAGTTGTGACTAGCAGGAAAATATCCTGAGCAAAACTGTAAATTCAATTCAATAAATATTCAAGAATCTTCCATATATTTTTTTTGTTTTGTTTTTGACCCAAGTCCTTAGATCCTGAGGGTTTTGAGGTTAGAAAGAAACAAAGAAAGACACCATCCATCCATTCTCCATGGCAAAAACTGCTTGTAGTGCCCTCTCTGACCATTTTCCCTTCAGCCAGAATAACAGAACCACTGATTTTTAGCCAGATGCATAGCTCCTGAGGACAGAGATAACATTTTTCAGCCTCCTTTGCAGACAGATAAAAGCACATGAAGTAATTCTTGCTTCTTTGCACATACACTGCTTCCTGGAATGCTAAGGGCATGGAACTCTAGCTGCCACCTCTGACCGTGAGTAGGAAGAGCCCACCCAGGAACGGTGGACTGGCAAGGTGGAAGGAGCATGTCCTGGTGATGTACAACCACCAGAACATCCCTAGACAGACTCTCCAATGGACTCGCACAGGAGAAAGAAACCCCTCCTGTGTTTAAGCCACTGCTATCTCCTGGGCCTTTGTTCTTTTAGCTGAACTCAATCCTAATGGTTATACAATCAGGGGAGGTGTATTTTGAAGAAGTAATTACATGTGCAAGAAGGTATTAGTTAATACTTCGGAAGAAAACCCCAAACCTTACAAATGGTTCTTCCTCGATTTTGGCATTTTATGTTAGATGACTTCTCATTGTCGGTTCCACAAAACTCTCTGTGAAACATAGTAGGCCGAGGCTGAGTGGGGGTTGCAGGATGAGAAGACGACTCACAAAGCAGGAAAGTCAGTTCTTCAAGGTCATGGAATGCAACCACGAGGGAGACGTGACCAGAACTCGAGTCCTGTGATTCCAAGCTGATCTCTGCTCATGAATAAAGCTGCCCCTCCAGACTCCTATTTCCTTCTTTCTCTTGTCCAGGATTATCACTTAGGAACGAGCACAGAACAGTGAACAGTAATCTCATTTCATAAATCGGTTTCTTGGCATTCTGAATTCTACGTAATTTTTCATCACGTTTGTCTTCTTGACAACCTCATTTCAGCTGGAATGTCCAAGGTAGGACTAAAGTTCAAAACGATGAGCCATAAATAGATAGGATGAAGTTTTTTTGATTCAGAGAAGAAACAGAAAGTCTCAAATACTGTTTATGAAACTTTTGATGTGCAGTCTGCATGTCAGAAGCTTTATTTATTTCCTATTCATGCTTCTGTGTTTTTCCACCCCAATATATATATTGTTCAAGTCTTTTCTTCTTCAGGGAGTCAAACATAGTCAACCAACATGACCCAAATGTGTCTGCCCTCCCCAAACTCTCTCTCTCTCTCTCTCTCTCACACACACACACACAACTTTAGAGAAATGTCGAGAATCTGTCACGTGAAGATCATTATATAATCTAATCAAATCAGTTGCAAAACTTTAGGAAATGTAGTACCACTACAGTATTTTTTAAAAACGTAGGCCAGTGATTCTTAAACCCAGCGGTATAGACTCCTTATCTGCCCCTGGGCTGCCTCACTTTCCAGTTTGGGTACTTTTACTTGAGAAATCAGCAATGTTTTACCCAGAAAGTAAGGAAAAAGAAAAAAAAAAAACTGGGGAAAGAGGGAGATCAGAAAAGATGGTCCCAATCTTCCTAAGACATGCCACACATACTCCCCAACCACCCCAAGAAAACAAGCTACAGCCCACATTTTACACTGATCACCATCTTCTGGTTAGAGGTCACGTTTCTGCTGGGCCACAGGCTGTTTCCAGGGTGTCAGAATGAAACCCACATACAGCCAGCATCAATCATGCATCAGTTACGATTCCCATTCGCATCCATTTATCTCATCACAGCCTGCAGTAACTACCACCCACGAACAGTTCAAAATCAGTTTAACACAGAAACACTGAGGGTGAATATAACCACTCACAGAATCTCTGTCACTATTAAATACATACGCCTGTCCCCGTTCATGTTTCATATACATGAATAATGCATGTCCTCTCTGTATCCATATGCATACAGAGAGGTAAAAGAGGATGGAACACGGTACTGCAATGAGAATATATGGATAATCACAGGCCTCGTTTCTTCAGGCGAGCAAAGGCACAAATGTTTTGGGCTGCTAATACCTTGGGTTGTGGTTTTAAGCATATTCTTTTTATTTATATAATCACGTAAAGTGCATAATTATGCAAAGCTGCCTTATCCTTCCATCCATCATCCTCCCTGCTCTTGTATACACAGCTCCCCAGTCCTGTCCTTGATTTTTATTTGTTTGTGTGTGTTTTCCTACCAGGCTTTATCTTAGTGGCTTCTACATCAGGTTCCCTTCATGATCACAATTAACTTTGGAGTTTGTACATGTTCACCTTATCCACGAGACCTTTTAGGAATCATCATAAACAACACTAAAAGATGGTCACTGA
The DNA here is from genome assembly GCA_008750895.1 of Mirza zaza. Lineage (NCBI taxonomy): Eukaryota > Metazoa > Chordata > Mammalia > Primates > Cheirogaleidae > Mirza > Mirza zaza. Next base: position 24,243 of record VSMD01127357.1, read on the forward strand.
TAGGAAAAAGTAAAAAATTTTCCTTTTTTCCCTCTATTTGGAAACGTAACATGTGTCTCCTTTCCCAGTTGTGTGTGTGGACTCACTGGCCAGATATACACTGACTTGATTTCAGTTCCCTTCTTGTGTCAATAATAAATATGCTTATAGACGCTTTCTACTCTACCTGATGCAGTTTAAAGACTTTAAACCCTCTCAATTTCCATTTTCCGATCTCTAATTTAAAAACAATAATAGCTATTTCATAGTGCTTTCATGAGGAGTTTAAAGTGCCGAGGTGTGTACAAGGCATATACTGTGCATTCGATAAAGGTTAGTTTCTTCCTCCTTCTCCTCTTTTTCCTGTGTCCAAAAAAGAATGTCAAGTCTTTACCTGAATATACATAGCAATTTATTTTCATTTGAAAATAAATAGTTAAATAATATAACACCCAGGTGATAGCAAAATTATTTTGTTGCAAAAGGATAAAATTCTAGCAAGGTTTAAGCTGCACGCTTCACTATAATCGGGTACAAAAACCCAGGGAGGCAAAGCAGAATCTCTCTAGTTAAGCAAAGACTAGGTCACTGAGGCTGCCTTGTTGCTGGATGTGTAAATATAGCTATAAAAACTCTGTGAAGTGAAAACCTGAGCATCTTGTTACCCTGCATGCTTGCAATTTCCTAAGCTTAACTCATTAAACTGAGGGATGGTATTAGGGGGGAAGACAATGTTATTAACTGTCAAATTACCCTAAATGCATTTAACTGCATTTCTTTTGTTCTTCAGGTAAAAAAATTGGTTGTTACTTGTGTCTTAGTTGAAAATATCCTCAAAAAACTTTAAAAACTTGGTCAATAATGAAAAGTGCTATTTTCAGGTCCCGATCTCCTCCCCTTTCCGGTTCCACCCTTAGATCTGTTCCTCCCCACAAAGAGGGCTGAAACCTCTGTGCTCCTCAGTACTGCTACATATGAAGCAGCACAAAAACTGCCTTCACTGGGGTGTATGACAGGCCTATCTTTAGCCTGAACAATATGATAATTGGGTTCCAGGAAATTTTAAGCATTAATAGAAGGAGAAGGTGGGTTGCTCAGTTGTTAGCTTGCTCCATCTTGCTTTCACACATAGATCTATAGACTCCCTCCTGCCAGGAATGCTCTTTTCCTTCTCATCTTACCCAATTTTTAAGGCCCAGCTCAACTCAAACCTGAATTGTGAGGCCTTCCCAGAGCATGACAGTGATTTCTCCTACATATATACTTCCTACTGCATATTTGCTGGAATACATAGCAGTATTTTATTACATACAGTCTTCTTCATATAGGTAAAGGATCTTGTCTCTTCCAAGTGACTATGGCATTATTCATTTCACACAGTATATACCAGCACTGTGCTTGCAAGACTTATAAAGATGAATAATATTTAAACTGATGTTTCTTAGAACTTGGGCTTATAAAAATTATTTGGGAGGGAAAGATAGTCTCTTGTGCCTTGAATGTTTAGTAAGTAGATGTTTATAGATTATTGGGAAATTAAAAAATGAAAATGTAACGTTAACACCAGTTAAGATGGAGCTCAGATGTCTATGTGTCAGATCCAACTTGAATGAGTTTTACCATTGTACATTTTTAAATTAGTTTTTATAAACATTATGATTGCAAACTTTAAAATGCTTTGACCATAGATCTATTATGAAACTAGAATCCATTTAAAGATATTTTATAGTAATAAAAATGGGTTAATACATTTGTCAGCAGTTATGCTTGATTATCTAAAGGAGTAATAGGATTTATGGTACATCAATTCTATAAATATATCTATATATCATTCCTTAGTGGTAATATATAAAATGAAGTATGCAGAGAAAAACTGAAAAAATACCCTCTGTTCACATATTTTGAGATTTTAACATTAGAGTTATTTATTCATAAGAGTTTCATAATACATTAGTCAGCATGCTGTAGGATATTTTGGAAAAGTAATGAAGGCTTAATAATGTGAAATTTTTTTCCAGCCTTCTTTTCTAAGAAACAAATGAGGTGAGACCTTCTTTTCAGTCCAAGACTTTAGCTCTTCCTACTCATAACCTCATTTATCACTCCATCCTATGCATTTGTATAGCTGCTTATTCTTTTATGATTCTGCTAGTGCCCCTACTAGATGCCAAGCCCCTCTGGAGGCAGATCCAGATTTAGCATCTTTTTGCAAGGCCTAGCAGCAGAGTGCTATATGAAGTATGTGAACATTGTAAGAAGGAATAAGAGCTTACCAGATAGACAAGGGGAAAGGAATGGGAATGAATGTGAATGATGACCTGGTTAGCACCTACTGTGCACTAAAGATGGTGCCACTGTGATAGCTCAGAGTTGGATCACACTTATCTCATTAATCCACACAGCCATCTTCATCCAAAATCTGTATGCAGTGTTTACTGAAAGCCTCTTCACTCCTAGGCACCATTCTCTGCATGTCCTCAGGGACACTCATAAACTCATAAATATACATATGGCACTATGAGTTCTGGATCATAGTGGTAGGGGTAGGAGTACAAGGGAGAAAAGATCTTGTAAAAAACAAATAAGGAGTTGGCCTAAAAGAGCGAGAGCACACTGGCAGCTAGAGGAGCAGAGATTTTAACAGGGGGGTGTCTCCCTGATTTAACAGTCGGGGAGACACAGGAATCTACAGGCAGTTTGCTGATGCTGGAAGAGAGAGCACAAAGCACAAAACAGTGAGGAACAGGGATTAAAAACCAGACCCTGTCCTAAAGGACTTGATAACCGGGTTAATGAGCTTGGACTTCATCTCATGTACAGGTGATGGGCAGCCATCAGATATTTAAGTAGGAGAGTAACAGGGTGTTTTAGATGTTTACTCTGGAGTCACTTCCTGGTTAAAACCTTTAGCTAATCCCCTAATGCTCTTAGAATGAAACACATACCCCCTGCCATGTTTCCATCCTGCCTACCTCTTTGTCTCATATCTACACCCAGCTCAACCACCATCTCCTGTCCCAGGCCTACCTTCTGGTCTTCAGAGATGCTGAGGCCTTTCCCTTGGCACTTTGCATCTGTTTCCCCTCTGCCCATATTCTTCTCCCTCAGCATTTCTCAGGGTGGGTTCCTTCTCAGCTTTCTCATTCTGTTCATCTCACCTCCTCAAAGGGAACATCTATGGAAATCTTATTCATGGGACTTTCCTCAGTCACACTGTATGTTTTTAATTTGCTAATTTCTTCCACTATACTTGCTATCTATCCTGATTGTTTATTAAATTTGTATTATACCTGGTATATTATCACCCCTCCAAGAATGTGTCATGGGAGCCCTTGAATTCTTGAACATGATTTATCATTAACACATTAACACAGTGGTACCTGGGGTACATGGATGCTCCTTAAATGTGTGTGTGTGAGAATGTACTCTGAAGGTGAGTGAGAGGAAGAAGTCCAGTGGAAAAGCCAGAATTTGCATCAAAGACTTATCTGATTCCAAATTCCATTTTTATCCACTACCTAAAGTGCTCCTGCCTTGTTTTAGATTAAACAGATAATCCATTCATTCATACACTGAAACAGATGCTATACATAGATGATGACTCAGCCCACAGGCACCGTCCTCAAGGCAAAACCAAATATAAAACGAGTAAAAACACATTTAGCTGGCCTAAGAGATATTTATGTGCTATGGAAGCATATATCTATCTATAAAACTATTATCACACAAAGGAAGGTTTTAAATCTTACATGATTAATTTGGAAATGTGCTCATCTTAAAGATGTGGTCTTTGCCTATTTATCTAAAAAGGCTCAAGAAATGAGGATAAGAAATAACCTCAATGCTAAGAAGTCCACTGTTTTTATAATACACAAAAGCACATTAATATCTTCTATAGCATTTAGTGCAAAAATTAACAAGTGCCATTTCTTAAGTAAAACTAAAATCAATTTTATAGAAACTTAGGTTGCTTTTCCTTTGCTTTTAAAATTGCTTTATATGATATTTGTATCCTATTTTGTGAAATCTATGTAAAATTCTCTAAAATTAAATAATTTTGATATACTTAGGGAATCTTAGCTTACATATGTCAAGATCCTTCTATTCTAAATTTTTATAAAAGTTAGGTAGTACATTACACCATAAGCTAAATAATAGATCAATTAAAATGTTATGTATTTTCCTCATAACAAATAAATATGTCCTATCAGGAAATAATAGGGGGCGATATTAAAGGAATAACTTTCATTTTGGTCTTAATTCAATGTCAACCTCTTTTTTATGACATAAGTTCTCAAATGTTAGCATGTTTCAGGATCGTCTGAGACTCTTAATAAAGATTGTCAGGCCCCAACCTCTCTGATTTGTGGTTCAGTTTAAAACATACCCCAGAAAATTGTGGGTAAATAGGCAAGAGGTTTTATGTCTTCTACATTTCTGGAGCTCTAATAAAAAAACCATAAAGATGATGCTTGGGGAGAATGCCTAAATTTTATAATGCCTTGCAGTTTATAGCACTTTGCCACCCATTATCTCATTTAATTTTCATAACAGCAGAAAGACAGGAAGCGCAGGCATTGGCGTCCTCATTTTGAAAGCAAGAACCTAAGAGCCAGGGAGGGTAATTGATCTGTCTTTCCACATTTGGTCATCTTACTAGCAAAGTACAGCGATGTTTACTCATTCACATAATAAATATTTGAGAACCTGCTTTTGTGGCAGGCATTGTTTTGGGTACTTGGGATACATCAACGAACAAAATAGATAAAAATCTTTCCCTCATGGTGATGATGTTCTGGCAGGTGGAGACTGATAAATAGTAGAGATAATAAATAATGAAACCAATATTGAGTCTATTATTAATACTATCTATTCAAGGTAACCCAAAAGTCAAATACTATACCTTACAAAGATTATGAAATGGACTTCTGAAAAAATGGGAGATTATCTCATTAATAGAAAATAAAATGAAACACAGTACTCCATTGCTTTAGCAGTCTAAGTAATAGAAATTTTAAGTATAATAATAGCATTTTGCAAATGTACAGCCGTTTTTTAATGGCGCAAAGCCTTACTGTCTGTATACACTAATTCTAAACACATACATATCTTAATTCCCTGTGGCTACATTATCTGAAGTGCACAGAAGTGGAAACTACATTATTCAGTCTACTCTGTAGATGGCACTGCAGGTCCAACAATAATCCTGGGCTCGTAAGTCTTGCTATCCCTGTCCTGCTCAGACACGTATCATATTGAACTCAATGAAAACCATATTCATTCTAAAAACAGAAATCACTTTGCAATGGCAACCTTCTTATACAACTGCAGGACACAGCACTGATTTGTAATTTAGGTAAAACCCTCCTTATAATGCATTAGGTACCACAAAGGCTGAAGTGTTAAAATAATTCTGTTTATCCTGTCATATCTATTTTAGTTTGTTGACAGGTATAATATAATGTCTGTTCCTGATATGGAAAAAATGATGCTCTGATAAACTGATATACATAATAAATCATTCCTGTGGGCTCTGGGTTTGACTCAACCAAAGAAATGCTTTTTACCGCATTTGAATTTCACTTCCTAATGCAAGAAGTTAAGTGATATTCTGCAGGGAGGCAGATTTAGAGTCTGTTGAAGGTAAAGGATGAAGGGATGATGACAGAGGTACTGTACTGCAGTCGGACCATAATGTCAAGGAGGGAAGGCTTGTCATCTCGAGCCGGGGCAAGGGACTGCTGTAAGTCAGCTAAAGTATTTCAGAAAAAGAAAGGTCAAGGCTTCTGGTCTTGAAACCCAGACTTTTATTTTATTTCATATTGATTGACTGATTAACCTTTTGCAGGGGTCACTAATGGCTAACGTAATGGAACTGTAGAAGGAGGGACAAAATAACTCAAAGTAGGCCATAGGATCAGACTATCATCTTTTCCCATACACTTGAGTTACACTTTCTTTTTTTTTTCTGGCAAACATTCTAGCCCGGAAAACAAGTCACAGTTGATCATATGTTCCACACTATGTTCATCAGACTAGCCTTTCTTTATAGGTAAATCCTGAAACACATGTAGTTGGGATGGCAAGTCTAGCAGTTAGTCATCATGGCCATTCAAGTGTCAACATGAAGTTTCTCAAGTTCTTTCTTGGACTGCTAGAAAGACATGATTGCCCTCATGGCCATTTCTGCTCTGTGCTGAACCTGCACTATGCTGGCTATACTTGTCGGGCTCTTGTAGCTGACGAACACTAGGTCACCAGGCCATGAAGATGGCTCATCTCTCTTGCCCTTTGTCTGAGCTGGTTACTTGAAGAAGCTGACAGGGGAAAGATAAGGTGTTGTCTTTCTATCCCTCCCTTAGAGCTTGTTGCTTCAAGCAGCCACTCATCCTTCCTGTCCCTATGGCCAACTGAACTTTAGTAACAGAAACCAAGAGTGTGGATTAATACAGAGACAGATGTTTCAGTTACGGAGCAGTGAAGGTGCTAGGAGGAGGAGAAAGCTGAGTGGCAATTTGGACAAAGAGAGAGAGAAAGGATGTAATATATCAATCCTGATCTATAATTCTTCAAGTTGACCACAGCGATTTTATTTTTCAATTATCTAGGAATTGAGGTATTGAAAGGAATCCGACAAGGACTCAAGACTCTCACAGCCCTGGCTGGCAACAACCTAGATCAGAAAACCAACAAACAAACCATCAAAGCAATGCTGTTACTCTTTTTCTTCCCTGTAGCTCAGATTTTAGTGCACAGCTGAGAAGCTTGCTTTAAGGAAGACTCAAAATTTAGTATAAGGCTAGCAATCATTTGATATAATAATTTCAATAACTCTAATATCACCCATGACATTTTAATTGAAAAAAATTTCTGATGACAACTACTGTGTGATTTCCCTGATGCAATGCTAATTGTTCTCCACGTTTGCAGTCAGCAGTTGCTAAAGGGGGAGCTATCCATGAGAGGATTCTGCTCTCTACCCTCCACCTAAAAGGAATCCTATAGGCTACTGGTACAAATAAACTTAGACTTCAAGGATATCAGTTATGATTCTCCTCAATTCATGTCTTTTGTAGGCAAGTATTCGTCTTCATGCTTCCAAGGACTCTGTTAATCCATGTTGTAATACAATTCTCAGGAAAAAGAAAACTTAACTGCAGGCTATATAAAGTTAGGTGCAAAATAATTACAATTGAATTAGATTTTTCCTAATGAGGAAACAGATGAGGAAACAGAAAAATTAAGGAGTAAGCCACAATATAAATCTAATTTGTAATGTAAAAAAGAACACCCTTAATATGACAGCATAGTGAATTTATTGGAACTAAATAATCATGATTTAAAAAATCACAAGAGAGGGAAAAGACAAGATGGCGGATGAGAAACACCTCCAGCCAGGGTGTCTTTGCAAGAAGAAAATATTTTAGATGAAAGTGAAAAAAAAAAAAATAACACAGGCAGACAAACATAGATTGGATGAGGGTCGGAAGAAAGGGTGCCTGTACCTATAGGAGACTCCATGGGAAGAGGTTGCAGAGCAGAACTGGAAGGAGAAAGGCATAGGCAGGGTCTAAACCCTGAGAGGCTTGGAGACCAGTGACAAGGGTAGGTGGAGCAGTTAAATTTCCCCTCCCCTTTGCATCTTGAACTGCTGGGCTCCTGAGCTGCTGGAGAGACCTAGTGACACCTTCCCAAAGATGGCTGCCGCCAGTGAGCGGTGAGCCTCTAGTGTACAAGGCACTGGACTCCCAGCTCCCTTGGGCACCTCCTGCCCCACAGACCCCAGCCAACTGGCAGGTGCCATATTCCTTCATTCTCCCCTTCTCCTACCCTACCTGTGGCTGCTGAGAGAGACAACTTAGCCATCACCTGGAGCCATCCACAGTGAACAAGACCTTTCCTTTTGGGGCCCTGCAGCAGACTGAGGGGTACTCGGACTGTGAGCTCCCTATCTACCAGCCCTCCCTGGTGCTGCTTGCCTGGTGACTCCAGCAGAGTGGGGCAAACCTCAAGACAGAGAAATACTGATCCAGCTTGGGTACCCTGTGAGTGACTGGGGACCAGCATTCTTCTCCCTGGGAAGGTCAGCGATTGATCTCCTGTATACCCAGGTCTTGATCACATTGCCTGGAAGCACAGAGTGGATATCTACGAACTAGTCTGTGCCTTCATGGGCAGATCTGAGTGGCCCCTAGCTGTAGCAAGCTCACGGGGCAACACTGGTCCCACAGAAAGGACTCTAATAAACTCAGTCAGGAATGAAAAAGAAGAAATTACAACTGAAACCACAGAAATAAATAATATCATCTATGAATACTATAAAAACCTCTATGCACATAAACTGGAAAATGTAGAGGAAATGGAAAAATTCTTAGAAACACACAGCCTCCCTAGTCTCAATCGGGAATAAACAGAATTCCTAAATAGGCTAATATCAAGTACCTAAATTGAAGCAATAGTAAAAAACCTTCCTAAAAAGAAAAGTTCTGAACCAGATGGTTTCACACCTGAATTTTATCACACTTCCAAAGAGGAATTGATGTCTTTCCTGCAGAAATTATTCCACAACATTGAGAAGGAAGGAATCCTTCCCAACACGTTTTATGAAGCCAACATCACCCTGCTACCAAAGCCAGGAAAGGATGTAACAAAAAAAGAAAACTACAGACCAATATCTCTTATGAATATAGATGTAAAAATTCTTAACAAAATCATAGCAAACCAAATTAAGGTACTTATAAAAAAGAATAATCCATCACGACCAAATGGGCTTCATCCCAGAGATGCAAGGATGGTTCAACATGCGCAAATATATAAATGTAATTCACCACATAAGTAAAAACAAAGACCCTATGATCCTCTCAATAGACACAGAAAAAGCATTCAACAAAATTCAGCACCCATTTATGATAAGAACACTTAAGGAAATAGGCACAGACAGAACTAACATAAAAATGATACAAGGCATATATGACAAACCCACAACCAACATCATACTGAATGGGGAAAAACTGAAAGCATTCCCACTTAGATCTGGAACCAGACAAGGTTGCCTTCTATCACTGCTTCTATTCAACATAGTGCTGGAAGTCCTAGCCAGAGCAATCAGACAAGAGAAGGAAATCAAGGGCATCCAAATGGGGCCAGAAGAGGTCAAACTATCGCTCTTTGCTGAGGATATGATTTTATACCTAGAAAATTCCAAAGATTCTGCCATGAGACTACTGGAATTGATAAACAAATTCAGCAAAGTCTCAGGCTACACAATCAATGTACAGAAATCAGTAGCATTCCTATACACTAAGTCAAACTGAGAACCAAATCAAAGACTCAATACCCTTCATAATAGCAACAAAGAAAATAAAATACCTAGGATTATATTTAACTAAGGAGGTAAAATACCTCTACATGGAGAACTACAAAACACTGAGGAAGGAAATAGCAGAGGGCACGTGGAAAACCATACCATGCTCATGGGTCAGAATCAACATTGTTAAAATGTCTATCCTACCCAAAGTGATCTACAGATTCAACATAATCCCTATCAAAATACCAACATCATTTTTCACAGATCTAGAAAAAATAATTCTATGCTTCGTATGGAACCAGAGGAGACCCTGTACAGCAAAAGCAATCCTAAGCAAAAAGAACAAATTTGGAGGCATCAATTTACCTGACTGCAAGCTATGCTACAAGACTAACAGCAACTAAAACAGCATGATACTGGCACAGAACAGAGACATAGACCAGTGGAACAGAACTGAGAACCCAGATATAAATTCATCCTTATATAGCCATCTGATCTTTGAAAAAGCAGACAAAAACATTCCCTGGGGGGAAAAAATCCTTATTCAATAAGTGGTGCTGGGAAAATAGGATAGCCACATGTAGAAGACTGAAACAGGACCTGCGTCTCTCATCTCTCCCCCAAATCAACTCACGGTGGATAATAGAAACCTGAAATAATAAGAATTCTAGAAGAAAATGTTGGAAAAACTCATATATATATATTGGCCTAGGGAAAGAATTTATGAAGAAGTCCCCAAAGGCAATCACAGCAACAACAAAAATAAATAAATGAGACCTGATCAAATTAAAAAGCTTCTGCACAGCCAAGGAAACTATCACAAGAACAGACAACCTACAGAATGGGAGAAAATATGTGCATGCTACACATCCGATAAAGGGCTAATAACTAGAATTTATATAGAACTAAGGAAAACCAGCAAGAAAAAAAATCAACCCATTAAAAAGTGGGCAAAGAGCATGATCAGAAACTTTTCAAAAGAAGACAGATTAATGGCCAACAAATATGAAAAAATGCTCAGCAGGTCTACTCATCAGGGAAATGTAAATCAAAACCACATGAGATATCACTTAACTACAGTGAGACTGGCTTTTAACAAAAAGTTTCAAAACAATCAATGTTGGTGTGGACATGGAGAGATAGGAACACTGATACACTGCTGGTGGGACTGCAAATTAGTACAACCTTCATGGAAAGTAATATGGAGATACCTCAAAGAGCTACAAGTAGAACTACCATTTGATCCAACAATCCCATTATTGGGCATCTACATTCTATAAATAAGACATCTGCACTTGAATGTTTATGGCAGCACAATTCACAATTGCAAAGATGTAGAAACAACCCAGGTGCCCACCAATACATGAGTGCATTAATAAAATGTGGTATATTTATACCATGGAGTTCTACTCAGCCACAAAAAAACCAATGGTGATCTAGTACCTCTTGTATTAGATAGAGCTGAACCCATTCTCCTAAGTGAAGTACCACAAGAATGGAAAAACAAGCACCACATGTACTCACCATCACATTGCTATTATCTGATCAACACTTATGTGCACATATAGTAGTAACATTCATTGGGTGTCGGGAGGAGGGGATGGGTAGATACACACCTAATGGGTGTGGTGTGCACAGTCTAGGGGATGGACACACTTGAAGCTCTGACTTGGGTGAGGCAAAGGCAATATATGTAACCTAAACATTTGTACCCCTGTAAAATGCTGAAATAAAAGAAAAAAATAAAATTAAAAAAAATCACAAAACATGAATATGGATTCGAGGAGGAAGACTTTATGGATTTGGGGTATGAGGAGAGGGATGTTATAGCACTGAACAACTATTTGTTTTCTGAAATGAAAATCACTTCATGACATGTAATCTATTTAAAGTTGTTTCCAAGAAAACAAGTGAATACATTTAATTACTGTAGATGGAAACACAATTGCATGCACATGCAATCATGGAAAAGTGCCAATCTACTTGCCTGCTCCGCGGCAAATAATAATTTAGTGATGGGCATGTCAGTCTTATGTTTATTTATTTGTTTGTATTTGCTAGAACCGTGAGTCCCTTCCTGGACATGAATCCTTTTGCTCTGTCACAGTCACAAGGACAGGGTTGCATATGACATGCTCTCCAGCTAAAAAGCAGCAATGGGCTACTAAAGCAGCAGGAGTGCCACATGAGGCACAGGTTTCTCTTACCACTGTGGCTAATTAACATACAGATGTTGCCTTTCAACAGAATCTGTCCATTTCAGTCCTACGTTTTAGGATCCAAAATAATGCTTTTCTGAACTTTGAGATGTTATTGCTTTTCACATCACAGGGTTTAAGGCTAGGGGTCATAAAACCTATGTACAATGAACAGGATTGTTTTTCAAGAACCCATTTGATAAATCTTAGGGAATTACTGGCTTCTGTGCAATGATATCAAGATACTAAAGGGTCAGTATTACTAAGCGGCCCTATTACAGAAAACAGAAGGATTTCCATTTAGTGGCCCATTCCACTCTGCCAGTTACATGCTAGTTGAGCAAATGCAAGAACACAGCACAAAGGCAGCTCAGCTCAGCCTTGGCTGCACAGGAAATACCTGTGGAGCTTTAATTAAAAAAAAAAAATCTACGCCACACCTGAGACCAATTAAATTGACCGTCCAAATGTGGCACCAAAGCACGGGTACCTTTTAAAGACTCCCAAGTGATGCTAGGGCACAGCCAGGGTTGACAGTCAAGCTCTAATACCTACATTTTCTTCAGCAATACTTCAGGAGGTAGCAAAGAGGTAGTAAGACAAACTACTTGGTGTAGGCTAATTTACTAGAAAGTCATAAGGCAACTAAATTCTCTACAAAATTATTTTCAAGTATGTCAGGAAAAATCATCTTTCCATAGCAGTGCTGTGAATTTTGAGATCCTGGTAAAGGTTTATCTTTACTTTAGGTATGAAGGAGTGTGTGAGTAGTTAAGTGCAGGGGAATTGGGGTCAGGTGGCCAGAAAATAATCCCAGCTCTATTGCTTACATGCTTCGTGACCCTGGGGAACAAAGTTAATATTCCTACACTTCTGTTTCCCCACCTGTGTAATAGTACTTTGACACTGTTAAATTATAGGAGACAATTCACAGAAAATACTCAAAAGAGTTGCTGACACATAAGGAAGCACTCAGCATCCACTCAGTATTTACTAGCTATTATTTACTGTGGAAAAAAATAAGGTAGAGGCCACAAATAAACTTAGAAATTTATTTACAATGTTATGAATTTATAGCAGTGATTTAAAAAAACTGTACCGTGTTTCCCCGAAAATAAGACAGGGTCTTATATTTATTTTTCCTCAAGAAGATACCATAGGGCTTATATTCAGGGGATGTGTTATTTTCCCCTCAAAGCCTCAGCTTGCAGCACCCACAGGTCCCCCTGACCTTGTTGGTGGGGCTGCCCGCGCCTTTCCGGTCACCTCTGGGATAGTAGCTGTCCCGATGGGGCAGATGAGAAGGGCTGCTTGTCTTCTTGCTCCGCGAAGAAATGCATGGGTTGTGCAGATGTGGTGCGTAGCCACGCCCATCACTAGGTCTTATTTTCGGGGTAGGGCTTATATTGTGCAAAGGCTTAGAAATCCTGCTAGGGCTTATTTTATGGGTAGGTCTTATTTTCGGGGAAACACGGTATGTGACAAGCCACCATATGTGATAGCATTTGCATTATACTTCAAACAAAACAGTCCTTTATCATCTACCATTATGCTTTAAAGTTACAGGTAAAATTTGTTGAGTGAAGGGTTCTACAATTTAAGAAAACATTTAAAATCTTATGTGTTAACGAAATTTACCATTACTGCATAGATTTAAAACATATCATTATAAAAATCCTGGGCAATGGAATTCTCTTTATGAGGCCTCTCTGATTCTGTTAATTGGATGGAAGCCTGATATAAATACGTATGTAAAGCTATGCGGCCAAGTTTTTGGCTTTGACATATTTTATAATGCATTTTTTGTTTGGTACTGTACTGAGGAAACTTTGCTGACAATGAGAATGATGTTGATAAAACTTTCTTAGTCATAGATTTTAAGTGAATTAAAACCACTGAGAACATGCGAGGCCTTGACTAGCACAGTCCTAAACATGGCCTTGAATCTTCAGAAATTTCACAAGGTTTTAATATTCAGAGAAAAAGTTTGATATTCAATTCTGGTAGAAATGTCCTATTTCAGCTGTCCATCATGATCAACGAAGATAGAAGTATAATTTATTATTGTTATTACATTGGCCGGTGATTGGAAACACATTACCAATGTACAAATTAGAGCCTCTAATTCTAAAATAATTATCAGCCAATTTCAGAGTTATTAACAGGATTGAAATTATGAATATATTAGCTGATTCACCCTCACAAATCAAATTTTGATTAGAGAATACTACATGTTAATATGTATACCATTCAAATTTCTTAAAAGCCTTTTTGGGATAAAAATTTTGATAAAAATTTTCACTAATGTAATGCAAAGCTTGGGGAGGGAATGAATGATTGATGGTTTCCCCTTATAAACCTTATTAAAGGTTCTGATTTGGTTGGTCTCCAACTGTTTTGGCTCAGAATTAGGAATTCTAGTTTTGATGACAGCTCATGTGCATTGATTAGAAAAACATCTCACAGAGCTATTAAAAAAGCAAGTTAATCACTAGAAATATAACAGTGGATGGAATAATATTTCATACTGAAAGTTCTTGAAGATTCTGCTTTGCAGTTATAGGATATATGCTTTTAAAGAAGCACCAATGAGCAGTTAATATCTACATAAGTACATATTAAAATCTATTCATTTCAAATAGGTAGGTCCTATTTGAATTCTACCATAAGCATACTCTTTTCATCGGCAGAATCAGGTCTGAAATGCAGTGGGATGTGTGAGTAGTTGGTGGGTATGTAATTGTAATGATTTTCTAAAGTTTAAAGAACTTCATTTGTAGTACATCTGGACTTTACATTACTGCATTTTAAACAAAAGACTGTAGATCATCAGGTTTGGCCAAAACAATAGGACAGAATAAATTACAGAAATAAAGGTTTGTCACATCTCACAAGAAGAGACACTTCCAATTTGTTTATGTTAGGTGAATTTAGAATTTTAAAGGTGAATGGTACATATTGAAAAAGATGATAATATTGAATGTAGCCACCATTTTTTCAAGATGTGCTTAATATATCTATCCTTTTAGAATAAAGGAGAAATGCTTCTTTTGAGTATTTAATGGAAATAAGGTTCTAGTTTCCTATATGGTCTGATTTTTTTTAAAAAAAATTCTGTTTCCTGTATCTTTCCATTGCTTATGGAGTAAATCCAAACTTCCTTTTATAGTATATACAAGGTCCTGCATGATCTGATCCCACCCATATTTCTAGCACCATTTCTTATCTTTTAACCACCTCTACTGCATACTCCACCTATATAAATATCTTTCACCTATCATGATATACTCTTGCTAATGCTGCACCATGTTCTGGAATATGGCCCAATTTCTTTTTAAAGCTGCTCCAAAAGATTTCTCTTTAAAGATTATTTTGAATTGTGATGTATCATTGCATCTCCAAAGAAAGAAAAATAACTTAAAGATAATAAGCCCTATGGCATTAAAGGAAATATTCAACTATGCACTTCTACACAAGTTACACATTATTTAAACCCTATGTGAACAAATATGTATTTTTCCAAATTTAAAAAACAAAAAAAGTATCTGATTTAATCCTATGCATAGCCCTAAGGCAAAATAGAAATTACTGTAATAACAGAAACTAATGGAAATAGATGATCATGATAACAGACTTAGATTTAACATTCTTCCATATTCAGAAAATCAAGTTGATGGAGTTCATATTCCTACTCTCCTCGTTTTATGGTTCTTGGCAAGTCTTTTGATTATTTTTGTTCTCAGGCAGGGCTGCCAAATTCTCTTCTGAGCTCCATCTATTCCAGAGTTCAGGTCTCTTCAGTTCCAGCTCTTGCTCTGCTGCCAAGATCCCCCTCACTGCTTTGGCATCAGAAATGAAATGCTGCCACAGAAGGAAGCCACCCTTACAATCTGTGTGCAGGGCAAATAGGAATTTCCTAAATCCCTTTCCTTTAAAAAAAAATTGAATGGGACATAGCCTTGAATCTTATGGCCCTTCTGTTGATAGTTTGCTTCAGTTTTTGGTATCTCTGTGTCCTTTCCTTGGTCCTTTTTTTCTTTATTTATCCAATTATGTAACCATAAAATTTGCTTTTAAGTATGCAAAGACATAAACTATCAGGATTTTAGTGTCTGTGGTTCCCATAATGAAAATTAAAAGATCTGATAAGAGCTGAAATAATTGAGTAATAATTATGATAAATATTCTAAATACACCCTATAGTCTACCATTGAGTATATTGATTCTTAGGACTTAAATTGCTGTGCCACACAGCATCAGAGAGGTTGGATAATATGTACTTAGCATGCATTTTAGGCAAAAGGTTAGCAAGTTTCTAACTTTTAAGAAGTTTCTGCAAAATTATGTCAGCCTCTCCAAAGCCCTTTTCTAACAATGTAATCAGAACCACTTTTCCTTTCCTCAGGGATCCATCTATTCTCTGACAAACTTACTATCCACTTTTCCAAATCAATGAGACCAATGAGTACTTTGACTAGAAATCTCCTGTTTTATAATCTAAGTAACTTTAAAAACAATTTACAAAGTCAAAAGATTCTGGGATTTGTTCTACTCAAAGGTATAAAGCACAAAGTGCGGCATTATTAATACTTCTGAACACACGTAACAAAAGAAATCATTCAGCACCATTTCAGCATATTCCCCACTCAGGAGACTCATGCATATTTAAATGAATTAATTTATTTTCTGCAATTTGCTCTTTAAGTGCTTAAGTGGCCATTTGCTGTTGCTTATTTCAGGATTCTGTGCCCTTGTTCTCTGAGTCACCAACTTATAGCTTGAGTGCTCCAGGTGTATTTATGCTCCCAAAGTATTTTAAATTACCCATTAGGAAATCCAATTTCCTATTTATAAGATTTAGAGGTAATCTTCCACTGGTAACTTTTTCTTAATTAAGGATATAGGCCTGAATTCACAGCTGAATTTTTGGTACTACATTTATTTATTGGCTCCATGACAGTCAATATTATAGAATATCATCAATATTAGAATCTCAGATAGTCACTTAAGATGGGCCACTCTTCGACTCTATTGGGATTGACATTTTGGGTATCCAGAAAAGTTATTACCATAACAATACACACTGCTTATCATACTCTGCACCAAGCACTGTACATTCACTATCTCATTTGTTCCTTCAGCAGTCCTAGACATAGTTATTATTTTCTCTATCATTACATCAACTAGAGATGAGAAAATGTAGGCTTAGAAAAGTCACATACCTATATCTAAACCCACCTTCCTTCTTCATTCTAAACTTCACACTGATCTATTCATGTCTAAGGCATGTGTTTTTGTTTGGGAAGGTAAAAAAAATAATAATAATTAACACTCATTTTCTGCTTTTAAAGAATTTATGATCTAGTTAAGGAAAGAGGGCTAACATAATTATACAAAGTACTACAATTCAAGGGTACAAGTATCTTAAAGAGACACTCACGTAATGCTTTCAAGATTCAGAGAAATGAAAGATCCACATCTAGTTGGGTGTATGAAAGAAATCTTCAAGAAGCAACTGTTGCTTTGCTGCTTTGAAGAAGCCTACAGAATAAGGTGGGAGTCAGAAAACTGCAGTTGTGGATTTCAGGACATCAGATAAATGGCTCATTTTAGAGCTCTGGTCCTCAACTATGGATGATGCTGAAAATAATGAATCTAAGAGTATGAAGGATTTGGTTTTATTATGGATTGAAGTTCAAAGTTTATCATCTGCTGGTGGACTCCCAAGATATGGAAAATTCCTAGTTTTAAGGAAAGAACACTTCTAGACACAGCAAAATTGGAGCACAGTGATGAACAGGGTTCCTTAAGACTTTTGTTTTGAGGGACCTCTCAAAGACATTGTAGTCATACTGCTAAACAGAAGAGAGATCTCCCTTGATAAAAATGTTCATCTTAGATTCATCTCAGGTATTATATCTGATTGGATTATATCTGCTGCCTCTTCTGTGTGCTCTACGTCTTTGGTCTAACTTAGTCTCCCAACCATGGCACTGAGTAACCCTCTCCATCTCAACCACCTGCTTAGGAAAAGTATAAAGTATTTCTAATTTTTCCTGGGGAAACTACTAATCCAGTTCAGGCTTTCACTCTTGATGACACAATTAGAACAAGAGCTTTGCAAGGCCAAGCCTTAGGCTAATGCTTCTTTCCTGACAATTTAATTTCAGTGGTTGCCATCTGAATGAATCCCATTAGGGAGTTTCTGGCTTATGTCTTAGGGCAAGTCCCCTAGAGCTTGCACAATCTGACATAGAAATCTGATCAGGGGATTTCTTCATTCAGCAAGTATTTTCTCAGTGGTTACTCTGTTCAAGAACTACTCTGAGTGTTCATGATACAGCAGATCACTAGACATGCAATACCACTGCTCTCATTAAGTTTAACTTTTAGGGAGGGGAAGATAGACACATAATGCTTTTGTAAGATGATTTCAGACAGTGATGATTGCAATGAAGAAAAGAAAACAGGGCAATGTGCTGGAGATGCTTTGTTGGGCGGGAAGGCACCGTGCTAATACAGATCTGATTATTAGCAAAACAGTCTCCCTAAAGAAGCAACATCTAAGCTGAAACTCAACTAACACAATGTGAGAGATCCAATAGAAGATATGAAAAACAGTATTCTAGACAGAGGGAAAACCAAGTTCAAAGGCCTAGGCAGGAACTAAAAGATCAGCGAGAGCAGAGTTAAGTGAGGGAGGGGACAGTAGTCCTGAGCTGGGGAGGAGGGTGAAGGCAGGTCGTGGAGGAGGACAGGAGAGTAGCTTTTATTTTACATTTGAGGGACAGCCATTAGAAGGTGCCGAACTGGGGAGAGACATAGATTTATCTTGGTTTTAAAAGATTGCTCTGGTTAACTTACGAAGAATGATTAAAGAAGGTGATCAATGAGGAGGCCACTGCAAGATTCCAGGAGAGATAAGAAGAGGGCCTGGACTAAGATCAGAATAGGATAAGGGTGGAGAAGATGGGGATAAAGGAAGAATGAGTCTAAGGTCTTTGGTTTGAGCAGTTGTGTAGACAGTTACTGACACCAGGAAAACAGAAGGCCAGGTGGGGCAAAACTTGGGTTTTTATGGTCACATTAGGGTAGACAAGGTCCCTATACGTTCATTCCACAAAGATTTACTCACCAACAACTCTACACCGGTACTTTTCTGGGCACTAGAGATTAGGTTATAAACAAAGCAGATGGACTTTCTCCAGTCTAATGCAGCTTATATTCAAGGAATCTTAGTAAAAACAAAGAACAGAGCGGGCAGAGGTAGAGATATATATTTGAGAAGTGGTGGCATTTTGATGTATTTAAAGTTATAAGACCATTTAGGGAGAGTTTATAGATAAAAGAAGAAAGAGATCCACGACCAAAGCAAAGAAAGAGGGCCATTTTCTTAATGTGAAAGTGGTACAGGAAAAATACACTTGTTGACTTCTAGTTAACAAATTTGTCTCAAATCTGTCTTTAAAGTATTTGAAAATATTGACTGACATGGCCAAGTGACCTCTCCTCCACCTTCTACTGAATTTTTAGATTGTTTAGGTACCAGTGCAATAAAGTTGTTCATGCACTACTTTCATTTTCTTCTTCTATTCATACCTTCTTTATTAAACATTTATTCATGGGTAAAATTAAGTGGAAAACGCAGCTAACTATAAAATTTGAACCACACAAAACTCCAAATAATTTGTGGTTGACATAAAAATTAATAGTACATCAGTAACAGTGGCTGAATCTGCTGAATCTATGAGTCACCCATAGATGAGGGGAAGCACACAAGCTTTCCATAACCCCGAGGCTCACTCCACAGGCTTCTTTTCATTCCAAGGAAGCACGCTGAATTGCCAGCAAGAGGCATTATTCCAAGAGGGAACTGTCATCTGTTTTAACGAATTTTTAAAAACTCAAAAGTATTGGTACTTATACTTAGTTACAGATTACCTGGGGCCTAATTCACAACTCATTGAGACATTCCGTGGTGCTGGGGCAGGGGCTGCCCAAGGCCAGGCTTGCCCACGAGCAGGGCCCCCAACCCACTCTGTATTTTCTTTACTCCTAGAATTCTGCTAGAGAGAACAGAGTGGGAATTGAAGAATCCTTTCTGTTCAACCATTAGTCCTTCTTGTGGTTCAAAATTTTCACAAAAGTTATTTTGCTTAACCTACTCTGCTGGATAAGTATTTTAAACTTTCTAGATCCTAACTTTAACCCAGCGCCTTATTCACTGATGCTGTGGTCTACTTTTTTGGTAAAGATTCACGCCACGTCATCAATGCTGTTGTCTAGAAGTGTCTTCACCTTAACACCTAACTCACTATCTCTCCTTTCATTCTGTCTCTAATTTCAGAGGTGAGCTAAGCACACCTCTGTCTAAAGCCTCCCAGTCCTACCCTGAATCCCTGAATTCCACCTGCCAGTCCCCTCAGGAAGGCCACCTCCACCCGTCACCTCTCCCCTCCCCTCTCCTTCCACCTCTCCCTGGAGCTCTGGAATTTCTTGGCCCCGTTTGCTTTTTCAACATAGACTTGTTTTATTTTGGACATAAAGGCCTCCTTGATGATGAAACCTCTCTATATCTTCTTTTATCACTGATAAACTTTTAAAAAGCTTAATCTCTTGCCATTGTACTCTTGATGTGCATTTAACTCCTTTTTAACCCCTTAATGAATAGAAATCTGGCTTCTGTTCCTACTGTATGACTACTTTTCTAAATTTTCAAGAACTAAAATATTCCTTTAGTAAAAATCCAAGAATTTTAATCTCTTTTGCATATGATCCACTCATTAATCCCTCTTTAAATGGCAACTTCTTTCTTGGCTAACCTATACAGTCCTTTCCTCCTCCTGGCCCACTCACTGTTCCTTCTTTGCCTTTTTTTTATAGGATCTGCTGTTTCTTACTAATCTGTAAATGTGACAGTTTCTCAAGGTTAAGTAACTCCTTTTTCAGTTATTTCTTCTAGTCGATAATGCCAGAGAAATGTGTAAGATCCGAATATGAAGCAGCAGTAACTTTGATAGAGAATCCTATTATTAATCAATGCCAATTAAGCATCTAGTATTAAGGATTTTACTAAGTAGGATGAAAAGCAAAACTTAAAGGGCCCATAAACTAAATAAGTATACAACCTAGTTAAGTGGATAAAATAAAAATACAAAGTAACTGGAATAAACACAAACCCATTTTTTTACATTTATGCAATACTGTTCCAAATGCCCTGTAGGCACAGTAGAGTAAGCTGAACTAGGATTTTTCTGTCTTCTTTCTTTCTTTTTGCAAATCAAATATTATAAGTTTCATGAATAAAGATATAATAATGAGAGAGCCAATTCCATTTGCCTTTGTTTTTATAATGATACCTGCCCTCAAATGAGAGTTCTGTACTATTTTCAACATCTACAAGGGGAATGAATCCAAATGAAATGCTTTAGACCTTGACTCATGCTCAAAGCTGTAAAGAAATGAGCCAGAAAAAGGCATCTGGGGGAGAAGAGGATTCATTTAAAACTCCAAATTCCCAGTAAGGTGAAGATTTCCACAGATTCCTCCACTGATACCTAAGTATGGACCATCTCTGGACAGACAGACAGACATACACACACATCCTTTCTCTCTGTCTTTCTCTTTCTCTTTCGCTCATACTCAAAAACCTCTTTTGTAATAGTTCCATTTTACATCTTATCACTTTAAACCATATCGACTTCCAGCAGGGTTTACAAGTATTTTCACCCTTCAGATGGAACTTATCCTTCATTATTCTCATTGCTTTAAAGGTTTATGATAAAGAACTCCTGCTTCAACTTCTTTTACCATAGCGCAGTTGACTGTGTCCCATTACCCAGAGGGTAAAATGCATTTGCTAATTTTAAAAGGGCTGTCAATCACATAAAATCTACAAGGCACTATTCGAGATGACTAGGAGGAGACACAGATGACAAGCATCAAACGCTTGAGGAAAATGTATTCTAGGAAAGGGAAGATGCACAAAAGAATGACGCTATTTATACGGAAGAGTTGCATGGCATACTCTAGGATTCAAAGGGGAGAGAAATCGCATACAGTTAGGAAAGCTTCCGGAAGGATGTGATGTGAAATGGCCCTTGAAGATGAGTAAGATTTTAGCAGGGGGAGGTGTCAAAGGGTAAACATATTCTGGGAATACCGGGGGTTGGGGTCAAATGGGACACGTGTTGGACCTCAAATACTTTTAATAGGCTCTGGGGAGGAGAGAACAGAACGGTACAGTTCTACTATGGAGAATAAAGAAGACTAATGCTAGAGATGAAAGATTTTGAGGTCATTTAGTTCAAAGTCACTCATTTTAAAGAAAGGGAACTGAACAATAAGGGTAGCTGAGAAATGAGCTCGTACTTACATCACTGTCACAGCAGTGGATGAGCAGGAGGACAGGCTGTCAGAGCCCTCTCTGTCCTCATTCACTTTGTCCTGCAAGCAGAGACTGGATTTGTCTTCCCTGTAGTACTGTACCTACCTCTAGGGGATGAGCCTTATTTATTTATTAATAACCCACATGGCAATTAGCATGCACCATGCAAGGCAGTAGGAAATAAAACCTCTTTATCCTTATTTATAGAAAAATCAGCATTTGATGGGCTACAAGTCAGCTGAAACATCACAGGTTTCAATTGGTATTTTTCTTAATTGTATGTCACATTTAAACTGCCCACAGCTTTTCTCTCCCCTGGCAGACTTGCCGTTTGTACACTGCACATGAATACTTGTTTAAATGGTTAAAAATTTAAAAAACCAAAAAACTGGCTATCATTTGTAGCTGGTTAAAAATATCTGAAAGCCTTCTCGCTCTGACACTTTTTTTTCTGAGCACATTCTTTACGACACACGTGCACACACAGAGAAGAAAAACCGGATTTAGGGATAGATAGTTGAGAGAGACAAGTTGTTAATTTGCAATTAAATGTGTCCAGAAAACAGATGAGTGGGAAAGGCCGATGTGATTCCCCCAAAGTGAAGCCTTGCAATTAAGTTGAGAAGACAGCCAGTGAGATGTTGGCACTGGAGCGGCCGGGGTATCTCAACACTACTAATGAATCATCATCAAAGTGATTTATTGACTGCAGCCAGAGCTTTGACTCTGTCTCAGTGTAAATGAGGAATAATAATAATTTCCCAGTCCTTGCCTGGCTCTGAACTTCTGAAGAGTGAGAATCTTCAGCCGGGGATTATAAACTGCAGTGATGCCACAGGACGTCTTCCTCCACAGTGTTCAAAGCCACTGTCATACAGTGAACTCCATCACATAAAACCTGAGAGCGGGTACGCACACTGCAACGTCAGGCCCTGACACAGCTTCCAAGCAAAAGTCCCCTGATTCTTATCCTATTATTGCTTCTCATAGGGCTTTTCATTGCTACCATACAGGAATTTAAGGAGGAGGGGGATGTCTCCTTGGAAAAGCAAGCTCCTGGCATTTATGACCCGGACTCTCCACTTCTCTGTGGCTTCAGCGGCCACAGTTTTCAAACTGAAGGAAACCTTAGATGTCATCTGCCCATCCTCTTTGTGTTTGTGAAGAATCCATGTGACTTCCAGTACCATTTAATTCACTAGTCACAGAGGGAGGACTTCAACCCTGTTGTCATCTTTCTTCCACATTATTAACCGAAGTAAATAGTTGCATAATGTTTTCTGCCACATTTTTAAGGAAAACTCAAGGTATAAATTAAATACAGAGAAGCGAAGTTATATAGTAAACAATAATCTCCAGAGATTTATTTCGTCAAAAGGTTTCAAAGCACTGGTTTATTCTCTTCGACTGTTTTACAGTCTTCTCAAAGCCAGAGGATCTTTATTCTCTCTTGCTAGTTTGATTCTACTCTTTTCTCTGGAAGAGGAAACAACATACTGTGTAATTTTCTGATGTCCCCCCTTTAGCTTAAGAAGTTGCCTACTCTCTATGTAATCTGCACCTTGATTTTCTCTTGTAGTATAGCCATATATATAAGGCAGATATTTACTTCACTACTAACTTTATATATACAAAGATATACATATCTCTGTGTGTGTGTGTGTGTGTGCTTATAAGTACCCTCTGATGCACATGCTTCTAATTTGATCTGTATAACTGGGCATTTCTCCAGTTTAAACCTAGTGTTCTCCAAATATTTTCTGCCTTTTCACAATTTGGCCTGCAAACTAAAATAAAACCTTAAGCCCCCTAGCCAACTGAATGAACCCCTTCATGGCCAGGGGATCCCCCTCAAAATAATAAAAACCTTAAAGCTGAGTTGCTGGCCACGAGGAAAGGGCCAGCATACACCTAGTTATGCCCTGTCCCTTTTGGAGTTATTCTTTGTAACAGTAAGATGCAAAATCATTAACAAGCCCAAGGCCATGTAAGGCGAAGGTTAAACCACGTCTGTAGGTCATCAATTTACTTAACAGATCACTTAAGTCTCAGTATATGTCCAGTGGCTTATCTATGATTAACAGACTTCCTTAACTTAATATATTCCAAGCCTTTTCAACCAATTACAAATCAAAGACTCTTTAACCCCATCTGTAACCTGTAAGCCCCATGCTTTGAGATGCCCTGCCTTTTCGGGCCAAACCAAGGTGTGTCTTCTACGTATTGATTTATGAATTTATGTGTAATTCCCATCTGCCTAAAATATTAAATAAAACTGTAACCCAACCATGCTGAGACCACTTGCTCAAGGCCTCCTGGGCATGGATCTCCAGGCCACAGTCCCACATATTCGGCTCAGAATAAACCTCTTTAAATTATTTTCCCGAGTTTGGGTTTTTTTTTTATCCATCGACAGGCATCCAGACAATCTAGAGGACAA
This sequence comes from Mirza zaza, assembly GCA_008750895.1. NCBI lineage: Eukaryota > Metazoa > Chordata > Mammalia > Primates > Cheirogaleidae > Mirza > Mirza zaza. Next base: position 48,554 of record VSMD01127357.1, read on the forward strand.
AGTGGTGGCTCACTGCTGAGAAACCTGCATGTAGTTTAAACCTCCCACAACCTTGCCTTCCTAGCTCTATTATCATTGTTCTTTTTTTTTTACTCTTGAATCTTTAGATACTCAAAAACCCATTTATTCCCATTTGTGAATGCTAAATACATCTTTCCCCCCCTTGAATTCTTACCACAAGTACCTTGAGAACCACAATGAATAATAACATTTGGTTTATAATCACCCCAGAAATCAAATATCACAGTGAGTCTAAGTTATGCTTAAATTACACATTCTACAAATCTGCATGGGTACTAGCTTATGCGTTTGTGGTTCACAGAGTGGAAAGGAATATCTTGGGTGGTGCTTACATGATTTTAACTGCTAAGGTGTTTAATCTGTATCCCTTTTGTGTTTGATCCTGCCTTGTTTTAGGGATAATTCCACTTTCATTTAGACAAAGGACTTTGAGATAGGCTGTTTCATCACCATCACATCCAAAGCTTTTAACAATGGATATGTAAATGACCAGCAATAAATCCATTTAACGTACATAGAGGACTAAGTTACAAAATATGAACTCCATTTTATAGATGAGAAAACTGAAACAAAGATGCTAAATGAATTGAAGCATCTTTGTTTCAGTTTTCTCATCTATAAAATGGACTCAATAGTACTCTACCTTACCAAAATGTTGAAATTATACTTGATTGAGAATGTGTAGAGAAAAGGTAGGTAGAGCATACATGAAAGAGTTGCTCAAAATACAAAGTGTTATTATTTGGACCAATAGAAAATTATACACAGGATGCTGTTCCCACGGTAAAAGTTCATATTCATCTGCGCCCTTTGATTCTTTCTCTACAATTCATGTAATCACCAAAAGTTACTGCTTTCTTGTCCCAGTATATTAACTGGATGGTTGAATGCACAGAGCTCACATCTGAATCAGCACAAAAATGAAACCTGGAGGAGGGTCAATAGAAAAGGACTCTCGAGCTTACACTGAAGTCATTCTCATCAGTCAACCTGCCCACATAAATACTGGGAAATCAACTCACTTAAACAACTTGGGAGGCAAACGTGAGTTATAATAATGTTCCTGAACGCAGGTCAATGAAAAATTGGTCTGCACACAAATCCCCACTTGTCATATTCTCTACAAATGCATGTTAATTGTTTTCATATTTAAATGCCCAGAATCAACCATAACAAATGTGTGTTGTCAGGTTGTTGGGAGTTTTCTAAAAACAAAACAGGATGACGATGGCATATAGTAAATTATTGTTGGTTCCTTGTGCTCTCAGCAGAATCACGAAAGGGCAAGGACTTAGGAGAAGAAAAATCATTCATGTCTGGTTCAAATCCTACAACACAGAAAATGGAATTGGAGCTGAGTTAATGAAATATATATTTAATCTTAGTTTGTAGTAGTCTGTGTGTCATTAGTCTTATATGTCTGAAAATGTATTATTTGCTTACAAATGGAATACTAGAAAATCCTTCAGAATGACATAATCTAAAAAGTAATCTTGTTTTCCATTGTATTTTTCTCTCCAGGGAAATAGTATCTACTGCTTATCAATCCTGCCCCTCCTCAAACTTTGCCCTCTTCATAAAAGCTGGGTCCTAGAGTTTCCCATGGTCGTTAATTTGTGCAATCCTTTCCCAAGGCTAATGTTTAGAGCTCATCAAAAGTGACGGTTTTGTGGTTTATGACCTCCTACTGACCAAATCTATCACATTGTCATAATAAGAATACCCAAAGCCAAACCTGAATTATATTAGAGTACAAGTATACGCATGTGAGGAAGTGGTGGGAATAAGAGCAATAGCAGCGTCAGTAGTACTTGAGTGCTTTAATAGTGTATGTGTGCTCAGTGAAAGAATTAACGAATACTAGATTGATACGCAAGGACCTATGGAGTCCTCAGATTCTAACAATATGTGGCTATAAAAGCAAGAAGTAAGAATTAAACTTTCAGCCTCCTGTTTTTTCACCATCTTAAACACACATGAAATTGCAGCCTGCTAATGGTAGCAAGTATCTGTCTCTCATGTAAGTTCAACTTAAAAGGCTAAAAGAGAGAAGAAAAGGATAGGAAAAAACAAATGTCCAAGAAGAGACTCGTTACAACCCACAGTTGAATGGAGCGTTGGCTCTGCCTAAGCAAACCGTCTGACTTCCTCCATGGTTCCCCAATATCAGAACATGAACTTGGCTAAATATACTACAATCCTTGGAGAACAGAGACCAGATAACCCTCGCTCCCTGTTATAGACACCAAATAAACTGTGCCCACACAATTTGCTTTGTTTTTGTTTTGCCTTGAAGCTTTACCACAAGCCACCTGAGGCAAAGAGGAATGACAACAGTGACATTCAGTTTCTCAAAAAGAATATACACAGTCTTCATATATCAATTTTCAAAGTAATTGCAAAGATTCAATGATATAATTATTGTGTTCAAGAAGTACTATTTTTAGAAAACTACTAAGTTCATTGATTACAGACCTGAAATGGTAAGCTGATTAACACCCACTAAAATGTCCTCATCATAATCCCTGGAACCTGTCAATGTGTTACATACATGGTAAGAGGGACTTTATAGGACTGACTTAAGTTAAAAATCTCGAGAAGGGATTATCCTAGATTATCTGGGTGGTCCCAGTGTAGTCACAAGTTCTATAAAAGAGGGAAGCAGAAGAGTCCGAGTGAGAGGAAAAATGTGACAATGGAAGCAGAGGTCACGGAGAAAGGGAGAGAGAGATTTCACGATGCTTTGCTGCCAGCTGTGAAGATGAGGCAGGGGTCTGGAGCTAAGAAATGTGGACAGTCTTTAGAAGCTAGAAATTGCAGCCTCCAGAAGGAGTGAAGCTCTGCCGACAACTGGATTTTAGTGTCATGAGACCCATTTTTGACTTTGACCTCCAGACTGCAAAATAATACATTTATGTTGTTTTAGGCCACTACATCTGTGGCAATTTGTGACAGCAGCAATAGAAAACTAATATACCTGAAAACTTAAATCATGAAAATTTTAACAAATAGTGTTATATTTCTGATCTACCCCTATCAAACATCACCCATTGTAAGTTTACTTATCTTCATGTATATATTTAAATTTATTGTCAAACATCAAAATTTCCTATACTGTAACCAGAATTCCCTCTATGCTATGTCCTCTCAAATCTGCCTCTTTCCTGCTAGATTTACTTTACTTGTATTTTGTTCTTGCTGTCTTGGCTGACTTCCCTAAAATTTCCCTCCTGCATGCCTAGACTTTAATTAAGAGTAGGTATCAGTATTATCCTGATACTAAAACCAGACAAAGGCATCACAAAGAAGAAAACCACAATATCTATTGGGAATGTGGATGCAAAAGCCTAAAAAAAAAAAAAAATACCAGGAAATCAAATCCAGCAACATATAAATATAATTATACATTATGATCAAGGGAGATGTATTCTAGGGAGGCAAGTGTGGCTTAACATCTGAAATTCAGTTAGTGTAATATACCATCATATCAATAGAGCAAAAAAAAAAAAAGATCACATGTTCATCCCACTATATGTAGAAAAAGTGTTTGACAAAATCCAACACCCTTTCATGATAAAAACACTCAACAAACTAGGCATAGAACTTCCTGAATCTTAAAAAGGATGTCCATGAGAACTCAACAGCTAACATCATACTTAACAGGTAAAAGACTAGATGCTCTCCTCCTAAGGTCAGGAGCAAGACAAAGCTGTACGCTGTCACTATTTCTATTCATTATTGTATTAAAGGTTCTAGCCAGGCCAATTTGGCAAGAAAAAGAAACAAAAGGCATCCAGTTTTGGAAGGAAGAAATAAAACTACCTCTATTTGTAGGAAACATGATCTGATATATAGAAAAAACCCTAAGAAATCTAATAAAAAACCATTGGTACTAATATTAGTTTATTAAGTATAGAATGTCTGATTTCCTTAAGTACTAAGTTTGATTAACTATGCTGTTTCTTGTTTGAGATGTGATAAACTTTTGATTCAAAATAGAACATTTCATTTAAATGAGTTCGGCGAGGTTAGGGGATACAAGATCAATTAATACATATGTCAGTTGTATTTCTATACACTTATAATTAACAATCCAAAAATGAAATAAAGAAAAAAATTCCATTCACAATAGCATAAAAATTAATACAATACTTAAAAAAATTTAACAAAAACATATAAAACTTATACTACAAAAAAAAACATGGAAATAAAGAAGATCTAAATAAATGCAAAACATCTCACATTCATGGATTAGAAGATTTAACATTGTTAAGATGGCTGTACTCCCCAAAATCATGTCCTGAATCAACATAATCTCAATTAGAATTCCAGCTGATTTACTTATAGAAATCAACAAACTAATTCTGGACCATTATCTTATACCATATATAAAATTAATTAACAATGGATCGAGAACCTAAATGTAAGAGCAAAAACTATACATTTTAGAAGAAAGCATAGGAGTAAATCCTTATGACATTGGATTTGGCAAAGACTTCTTAGATATGACACCAAAAGCACAAGCAACAAAAGAAAAAAAATAGATAAATCAGACTACCAAAATTTAAAACTCTTTTGCTTCAAAGAACACCACTAAGAAAGCAAAAACAAAGCCCACGAAATGGGATAAAATATTTGCAAATCCTGTATCTGACAAGGGACTCATATCTTATAGACAAGAATATATGACTATATAAAGAACTCTTAAACAACACGGAAAGATAACCCATTTAAAAAGTGGCCAAAGTATCTCCATGGAATGTATACAAATGGCCAATAAGCACCTAAAAGGATGCTCCACATCAGTCATCAGGGAAATTTAAATCAAAACTACGATATGACACCACTTCATACATACAAGAATGGCTCAAATTAAAAAGTAATGTAAAAATAAGTGCTGACAAGGACATGGCAAAATTGGAAACCTCATACAGGAATATAAAATGGTGCAGTCCCTTTGGAAATCAGTCTAGAAACTCTTCAATAACTAAATATAAAGTTGCAATATGACCCAGCAACTCTAGTCCTAGGTATTTATTAATACTATTTACCCAAAAGAAATGAAAACCTGTCTATAGAGAAACATGTACATGAATGTTATAGCACATTACTTATAACAGGTCAAAGGCAGAAACAACCTAAATGTCCATTAATTGACAAATAGATAAAATGTGGTACAACCATACAGAATGTTATTCGGCCATAAAAAGGAATAAAATACTGATAGATTTCTATAACATCAATGAACCTTAAAAAGTTATGCTAAGTTTCCACAGACTCACTCAGTAAAAAAAAAAAAAAAAAAAAGTTATGCTAAGTAAAAGAATTCGGTCATAAAAATCCATATTATTACACAATTCCATTCATGTGGAAGCCCAGGATAGGAGAATCTATAGAGATAGAAAGTAGAGACGTGGTTGCTTAGGGCTGGGGGAGAAGGGCGTGAAAAGAGAGTGGGATGGGCTATGGGAGGGTGATAGCTAAAGGTATACAGTTTCTTTTTGAGGTGATGAATGGGTTCTAAATTTTACTGGTGATGGCGGTGCATATCTGTTAATATAATAAATGCAATTAAATTGTACACGTTACATGAGTGAACTGAATGGTATGAGAATTATACTTCAATAAAACTGTTTTAAAAAACAGATGTCACTTTCTTCTAGCTTCGTTTACTACTACTAGAATCAACTCTTGCCATATTGGTCTGATTCCTTTTGCTTAACTTGGCTCAAAGTCATGGCCATGGCCTTTTGATACACAGAGAGAGCATGGCACAGCTCTTTGTGAGACCTTTTCCCGCTGTACATATATGGAAGTGACATCATCAGACCTTTGTTCCCAGGACTGCCTCTGACCTACTTCATACAACTAGAAGCTAAATGGTATTTTGCAATAACACAATATGCAGTTTTTAAAAGACTGCAACGCTTGTGATCCTTAAAATATCATAGGTAATTGCAATTTGGTTTGTTAAAGATTAAAGAAAAAAGGGTAAAATAATGACTCAAAACATATAATGAACACATCAAATATTTTGTCCAAGTCATTAGTGAATGAGAAAACCAGTAAGTAAAAAACTGGTTCAATGAGACTACAAAGGACAGACACCCATATAAAATCAGGAATGATGAAATGAGAAATGAGTGTACTAATGAATGGGAAACTGGCCGGTCTGATACGGTTCTAATCCACTGCGTTTTCACAGAACAAAAATTCATTTGACTTATGTGAAGAAGAATCATTTATACTATGATCAGCCATTAACCAGTTTACTTCTAACTACAGAATCACAAAATAATTAAAAACAATGAAAAGATAAATGTATTATAGAATCAGATAACCTGGAAAGGTCCTCTAGAACAGACCTAACAATTCATTGAAAGACATCCAGGAATCTTTTTGTCCATTTTAAAGAAGTTTACATGTTTTTATGACATATTAAAGAGTGGTATGTCTATGCATATAGTTTGATAATTAAGTTTTTCTATGCTATTTGATCTACCAAATTTCATCTGTTCTAACGTGTACATTTCCCCTATATATTTCCAAAATTATAATCAGTATTTTTCTTAGTATACATAAAATAATAATGCATCTTACAATCAATGGCATCTTAGATGTGATGAAATGCAATCATTTCACCAACTTGTTAACTCAAGAAAATGCTTTTGGGGGTGTAAAACCTCAGTTAACATCTTTCTTAGGGAAGACAGGTGGGAAAAAATGCTACCCTTTTTATCACCTTTGATCTCTAAAGCATTTATTTTATAAAAGTTTTAACAATATCTTCAATTCAGTGAGTCATTAATTATAGAAGACTAAAGATACAAAAGACTTTGTCCTTGAATCAGACAGGAAATACTGATGTCACAGTTTCAGAGTATCTTTTTTTAAACACTGGACTGGAAAATCAATAATTAAAATAATAACAAAGACGTCTAAAAATATGAAACATCTCATACATTAGTGGCACTAGCTCACAGGAGGTTATAACCTATGTGGGAATAGCTAGCTACACCTGCGCAATGGCAACTCTGTTGTGTTTCTGATTTTGTGAGTTATAATGGAGAGAGAATAAAGAACATTTCTCACAGAAAATGCATTATTAGCAAGTATAATTTTATAGATGCATGAACTGTTCCCTTGTTAGGTTGGCACTTAAAAATTTTCATAGAGAACTCCTGCAGAAAACCACGGCACCTATATATACTTATTACAGTTTTTTTTTTCATAGAGATGAAAAATCTTTTCAAACTGTTTTCTCATTTTTTTTCTTTCAAAACTCTTTCACTTAGATTAAGAGAGTTGAGTTTCTTTTAGTCAATGCTAAGAAATTATTTCCTTCTGTTATTTATTTCTATATTTCCTTGAAAAAAACACCAAAGAAGGAACAATGAATATGTGATTTGGATCTCAATATGAGTGTTATAAGTAAGAGGCCTGGGCAAATGGAACACAACTTCATTTCATATTTTTCATAGGCAAAAGTATAGAAAAGTTAAAAGTTCTGTCCCTCGGAATTTGATTTTTCTTACAATCACTTTCCATTTTCAACCTATTACTTTCCTCTTTTGTATCGCCTTCGCTTTCCCATCTACAGTTGCCCTCCTCCTGTCTTCTTTATTCCAAATTCATTTCAGTGAATTTTTTTTAACATAAACTTATTTTATATGAAAAGTCTTTCATTTGCTAATTAGAAACAAGGATAAATAGTATTGAAAACTTAATTTCAAATTTCTACTGCATTAATCCATAATTATGTAAATTTGGGCCAATTACTAATTACAGCTTTGAACTACTATTTCTTTATCTGAAAAATAGAGCCAATCCAACCTGTCACATAGACCTTAAATTATAAGATTTAAAGGACTTTAAAAATATAAAATTTAAAATACCACAGGAATGTTAATGGTACAATTCTGATTATTGTTCTGATCCTTTGTGAAAAGTCAAAAACTTCTGGAACTATCATAAACCTAGAGGTACACTGCAACTTATGATGCACTGAGTCTATACATTACAAAATTGTGTCTGAGATTCTGCACAAAAATAAAAATCTCAATTGTGAGATTGAGACTGATACTTGGAATATCAACCTGAACACACCCCAGCTAAATTCATCAGGCTTATCTAGAAAGGAAATCCAACTTTGAGTTATTAATACTCATTAACACAAATTTATAGATAAGAGTAAGTAGCCATCTTCTAGAAGAGAGGAGATTTTGAAAGACTGGAGTAGTTTCTGTAAATTTTTAAAGTATCTTTTTATTCTAGAAATATCTAGAGCATGGAACATGGCTGAATAAAGTGTCAGGAGGGTGGAGAGGAGGAAGCCATAAGTGGCAGGAGCCACTGTGCTGGGCCCTAAAAGAGATAAGAAAAGGGGCAAGGTTCTAGGGTCAATGAGTAAGACTTGCAGTGGCGTTACTTGGAACTTGAAAACTAAGAGTTAGTCTGGAATTCAGATTTCCCAAAGTTGAAAATATGAATCTTGGGATATTTACAATAGCAGATTCCATTTATGTTTCCGTAAGTCAAAGTTTGAGTAGTATCAGTTCAAAATGTAGTTGTAGCTTCTAAAAAGCCTTTGCTGTTAGCCTCGCCCCCACCTCGGTGTGTTCCCTGTTGCCACAATTGTCCTACTCATTAAGACACTGAAGATTTCCGTTCTGGCAATAAAGTAGCCTATACATCCTGAAAGTCTCCTGATACCAGACTCCTAGGCACAATGCATATAGTATCACAAATGTCCTCTAACTAGCGTGTTAAGCTAGAAGAGTTTACAAGAAAGTCAACTCTTCAGTGGTCAAAACATGAAGGAGCTATAAAACAGGGCAACTACACAAGAGAATGTTGCTTGTTTCTTTAAGATGTCTTTCAGATAAATGTGGAATCAAGAATCAAGATGTTGGGTTTCTATAAGATGCGAGCTGGGACTGAAGTTTCTATATAAATTCAGGGCTACATCTTTCATAGAAGGACAGACTTGTGTCTTAGTCTGTTATGCCTGAGACAATAAACTATCATAAACTAGGTACCTCACAAACAACAGAAATTCATTTCTCACAGTTCTGGAGGTTGGAAATTACATGATTAAGGCACTGGCAGATTCGGTGTCTGGTGAGGGCCCATTTCTTGGTTCAAAGATGGTGCCTTCTCAGTGAGTCCTCGGATAGTAGAAGGGGTAAGGTCTCTCTCAAACTCTTTTATAAGGGCACTAAGGCCGTTCATGAGAGCTTATGGCCTAATAACCTCCTAAAGTCTCTGGCTCCTGATATCATCACATTGGTGACTAGGTTTCAACATGCAAATTTTGGAGGACACAAACATTCAGACCATACAAATAGGAAATAATTGGCCTGTTAGAAAAGGTTCACAATAAAGAAAATTCTCTGTTGGCCTGGGCTTTGATAGAGGCAAAGCCAAAAAAGATACCTCAATCCCTTCTGGATTGAAGTTGTACTAGAAGTGTCTTTAGGGAAACCTTATACGTAGAGAGTACAGTGCTCCAGAGTTGTTTATATCTCAGGGTAGTAGCAGAAGCAATTTAGAATCTAATTAATAAGGACACGCCCAACCTAAGCTTATAAGTGTTTCCACAGAAAAAACCTGAAACAGGAAAAGACAACCAAATATATAATATAGGAGGAAAGATACTCTCGTGAGAATAAAATAAATAAAATATTGAAAAATAGCAGAATTAGACCACAAAAGACAAAGAAAGTAGAATGATCAGATAAACATATACTATATTCCATCAAATATAAGATACCACTTATTATAACATGTATTAATACCAATTTAAAAATTTCTAAGAAAGAAAAAAATCCTGCCAGTTAAATCATGGCACAATGTTTTACAATTCAATAGATTACATAATTCACCTCAATTTCTAGTATTTTAAAAATCTGCTTAAATATTTTAAAAAAATAAATCAAATGAAAAATAACTAAAACAAAAGAAAGGTTACACTAAAACATTCGGTAGTAAAACTGTAGAATATCAAAGTAAAACATAAGGGATAGAGAATAGTGTCAAAGGCAGATTATAAACAAAAATTAATTTGATTCACTATAGATATTTCAAATAAACAGAAATCCTTAAGAGTATAGCTGAAAGTTTAAATTTTTATCCATATGCATAAGAATGAAAATAGATCCCTATCTCTCACCATATACAAAAATCAAATCAAAATAGATTAAAGACTTATATCTAAGACCTGAAATATGAAACTACTAAAAGAAAACACTGGGGCAATGCTCTAGAACATTGTCTGGACGATGACGTCCTGAGTAATACCCCCAAAGCACGGGCAACCAAAACAAAAATGGACAGATGGGGTTGCATCTAGTTTCTGTACAGAAAAGGAAACAATCAGCAAAGTGAAGAGAACTCACAGAACAGGAGAAAATATTTGCAAACTACTCATATGACAAAGGATTTAATAGCTAGAATACGTAAGGAGCTCAAACAATAGGAAAAAAATCCAATAATGTGATTTTGGAAAATGGGCAAAAGATCTGAACAGACATTTCTCAAAGACATACAAACGGCCAACAGGTATATGAAAAAATGCTCAACATTATTAGTCATCAGAGAAATGCAAATCAAAACAACAATGAGCTATTATCTCATCCCAGTTAAAATGGATTTTATCCAAAGACAGATAATATTGAATCCTGGCAAGGATGTGGAGAAAGGGGAACCCTTGTACACTGTTGGTGGGAATTTAGTGCAACCAACATGGAGAATGGTAAACAGTACAGAAGTTCCTAAAAAACAAAAAAACAGAACTACCATATGACCCAACAATCACACTGCTAGGTATATATCCGAAAGAAAGGAAATCAGTATATTGAAAAGATATGTGCATTTGTATGCTTATTAAAACACTATTCACAATAGCCAAGATTTGGAATCACCCTAAGTGTCTGCCAACAGATGAATGAAGAAAATGTGGTACATACACACAATGGAATATTATTCACCCATAACAAAGAATGAAATCTTGCCATTTGCAACAACATGGATGGAACTGGAGAACATGATGTTAAGTGAAATAAGCCAAGCACAGAAACACAAATTTTGTATGTTCCCACTCATACTGGAAGCTAAAAATTTAAAAAAAAATTGATAACATGGAGATGGAGAATAGAATGATGGTTACTAGGGCCTAGGAAGGGTACTGGGGATGGGGGGAATAAAGTGGGAATGGTTAACTGGTGCAAAAATATGGTTAGATTGAATGAATAAGTTCTATCATTTGATAGTATAATAGGGTGACAAGAGTCAATAATAAGGTATTGTATACATTAAAATAACTAAAAGAATGGAACTGAAATGTTCCTCAAACAAAAAATGACAGATGCTTACGGTGATGAAAACCCGTTACCCTGATTGGATTAATACACTTTCTACGCCTTGGAGCCAAAGGCTGAGGAAATTATAGAAACCTTGTCCTATAACTGCTTACCTGTACACTTTGTTACAGGAGGAAACAAACAAAACAGGCTTTTTAAAGCTACTGTTTCAGTCATAACTGAAAATAATTCTATTTGTTTTAGACAGAAGCAGAAAGAAAATTTGATTACTAACAGAAATATGAATACCAAATAACTCCACAGTCACATTTTTAGAAATAATAAAAGTATTCAGCAATATATTAATATAATTGCTAAATTCAATTGCATGTCTATATAACATCAATGAACTCAGAAAATGTAATTTTAAAAAAGGTATAACTTATACAAAGAACATAAAATGTAGGGTTTCTAGAAATAAATCAAAGACACATAGGATGTTTATGGAGAAAATTTTAAAATTATTAAAAGAAATTAAAAAGTTCTAAGTAAATATAGAGATAAACTAAATTTATGGATGGGAAGACTTAATTTCATGTAGACATTTTCTTCTCCAATTGTTCTATTCTCTCCAAATTAATCTACAAATTAAATGTAATTCCAATAAAAATTATGATGGAATTATGAGTGAGCCATTTGTAGAGTTACTTCCAAAGTTTATGAAGAAGAACAAAAAGCCAGGAACAGCCATGACAATTTTGAAGAATAATTTTGGAGGACTCAACTTACCACAGTTCATATAACATAAAGCTAAGGTAATTAAAGAAGTATGGCTTCAGGACAGGAAAAGTATATAAGCCAAGGGAACGGAACAGAGATCCAAGAAACATACACATGCACATGAAAACCTGTGGCACATTGCAAATCACTGAGGAAAGGATAATAAATGATGCTAGGGCAATTGGTTATCGAAAACCAAAACAAAACCAAAAAAACCCAATGGATCCCTATCTCATATCATATGCAAAAATCAATTTCAGGTGAAAGGAAAGACCTAAAAATGAAATTTAAAACTGAAATGAGAATATTTTTATGACCGTAGGTGATAGAAAGATGATTTAAGACACAAAAATTACAAATGTGATAAATTTTGACTACATTTAACTCAATAACCTGTTCATATAAAAATATCATAAACACACTGAAAAGGCAAAGTATAGCCAGGAAAAGAGTCCGAAGAACTTCTAAAGAATTAACAGCCCAATGGAAATATGGGCAAAAGAAAGTAGCAGTCCACAGAAGAAGAAACTAGCATGGGTAATAACTACAAAAAGATGCTTTACACTCACCAGCAGAGACCACAAAGAAATATCATTTATACTCACTGGGCAAAAATGATTAAGCCTGACAATACTGAAGATTGAGGAGGACATGGGGACATTTCTGGGCTGGGACGCCACTATGCAGAGCAATCTGGCATATTTTGTAAAGGGAAGATACAATTATCTATGACATGGCTATTTTATTCCCAAGTGTGTATGTCAGCAACTCTTACACAAGACACAAGTCAAAGAATGTTCTATGAAATAAAATGCAGTAAATAAATGAAGGTAGCTTCAATAATACTTGAAAAGTTTCACTTCTGGGTGATAGGTACAGGGGTATCATTCATACTTTATTTTTTTAAAGTCAGAATGTGATGTGAGATATTGCAAATTGGTAACGGATACGCCAGATTGCTTTTGAACTTCTGGCATCACATCTTAGAGTGGGTGTAGATTGTGAATCGAGGCGGGAGGGACTGAGGGGGACTTTGACACATTTCCTCACAAGGACTTGCTTACTCTCATTGACCCAAGAAGTGAGTAGCTACTGACTAAGCTATTGCATATCCTTCCTCCTTCTCCAAGGCTAGCTTTGTCCTGAGACCTGTGGCCACGGCTGACAAAGTATCACCGACCTCAGGGCTCTGCTTCTGAGAACAGTAGCACTGAATACAGTAAGGATCCTCTCTGTGAATGAAATCTCCTCACTCTTCTTCAAGTGAACATGGTATCATTCATGTTTATTTTTATTACTGTTTAATGAAACAACATTGCCCATCAGCTACAAGACACATGAATTAGTACCTTTACCACACACAACTCTCTTTTGCTTTCTGTATTCCATGAAGCAGCTCTTTATTTATTTTGATAGAGTTATAAAGAAAAAAATAATTATTTCAAAGGTCAAAGCAATCTGTATCTATAAATAAGTAACAGCATTTGGCATTTAGGCGGGATCAAAAAGTCATCACAGGTAGGAAGGTTAAGAGCTCTGCCCTTATCGTACCAAAGGCCTCCTGCCCGGAGAAAACCTTTCATACAGAACTAAGAAGTGTGTATTACTGTGGGAAATAGGGGATCAAAGGACATTCTAAAGAGCCCAGAAGAATCACGTCTGATCTTATGACTGCTTCCCATTACTATAAGGTAAAGGAAGCTGGGGCGACTGCCCATACTGCCAACCCTCCACTTTATTTTCCCCAGTGCCAGCCCTAAAAACTATGGTCATTACTAGATCTAGGAGAAGTTCACCAATGTCTAGATTGGGTCCTTGGAAATAGTGAGAACTCTAAAAAAGTAAAACAGTTGTTTTGGGCTGCAACATTTTCAAAAAAGCTTCTAAAGGGAACTCATGTCAGTTTCAGCTAAACAGCTTCAAAGCCTGTCACATATTCCTGTGCACTAGAGGAGATCTGTTCTCACCACCCTTTCAAATTCTGATGAGCTCTCTAGACATTTGTTGCAAAGTATCTCTAGTTTTTCCTAATTGTTTCTGCAATTAGGAAAGACTTTAGAGAAAGCCTTTTAAAAATCTTTTCATTTAAAAATATTCATTTCTTAGAAAAATATTTATTTCCATGTGGGAACCTAAGAGTTTTACATGTTAGAAAACATGACATGGTTCCATATTTTACTTGTACAACCTTAGAGGTATTGGTCAATCATTGGATGATCCCTTTGACAGTCAATCAGAGCTCTTTGATTAAATTATTGCTATTCTTAGAAATGTCAGAGTTGATTCACTTTCACAATGCCTGCTGGTTTCTTTTGGAGTCAGCATTTATTTCATGAACAGAACCCCCTGCTTTTCATTCTTTTCAAATCAGATAGCTTTAGTATTACTAATACCTCATACAGTTCACAAGTACTGGAAGACATTCTAAAAGTTATTAGGAGCAGCCAATCTTATGATATCTCAGAGATCTGGCTATGAAAAGAACTTGCTACTTTAGTTAGAATTGCTACTTCTCTAGAAAAGTAAAGTAGGTTTTTCAAGTATACAAAATCATAAAGAAGGTGGGGCAAAGAATTCTTAGATATGACACCAGGAGCACAATCCATAAAAGAAAAAAATGTGCTTCATCTAAATTAATTAATTTAGTTGATTAAATTTCAGAAAATGAAACCATAAGAAAGTAAAAAATTTGCAAGTCACAGAGATGATAAAAGACTTGTATCTACAATATATGAAGGACACTTACAACTGAATATAAAAAGAGGATAACCCAATTAAAATATGGGCAAAAGATCTAAATAGGCATTTTTTTTCCAAGGAAGATATATAAATGTTCCTTAAGCAGAAGAAAAGATGCTTGACATCATCAGTCATTAGGGAAATGCAAATCAAAACATAATGAAATACCACCTTTATAGCCTCTAGGCTGGCTATAAGCAAAACAAAGAAACAAAAAAACAAACAAACAAAAAACCTAGATAACAAGCGTTGGTGAGAATGTAGAGAAAAGGGGGAAACTGGAATATTCTTACATTGCTGATGGGAATGTAAAATGGTACAGGCTCTTGGAAAATGTCTGGCAGTTTCCTGATAGGTTATACATAGAGTTACCAAATGTCCCAGCCAATTCCACTTCTAGATATATACCAAAGAGACATTTAAAAAAAATTTAAAAAAATGAACACAGCAAAAAGAAAAAAAGAAAACCTCCCTCTATGAAAGGGTTTTACTTACTGAGGTTCCACTTCAGGCCTGTTGTCGTGACCCGATTGCAAGGCTGTCCAACGGGAATAAGGCCACACCAAACACCTTCCATCCCAGTGTCTACATGCAACTTGTGCTTTCCCTGGAGTAGAGAAGACATGATCATTAAGAAGGGGAAGAGAAAGGAAGGGACATTTGTGTGCATTAAAGACCTAGCAGTACACATCAGGTATCATCCTAGGACATTCACATGGTTTGCCATACTTAATCCTAACAAAAACATTTATGTCTTATGTGCTTAATGATCCTAGGAACTTTCAAATGACTTAACCCTGACAATAATTTTACAAGGTAGGTTATTGTTAATTATTAGTTTTACATGAGAAAAATCCAAGCTTGAGGAGATTAACACAGGACCACACAGACAACAAGGATTCCTACCAATACCCACCAATTTCAATCACCAAATTGATCCTATGTGCTAAAGATGTAGATTATATGATACAGAATTTTATGGTCTTTATCAAACACCCATTCATATGTCAATATGACATTGCTTCCTAAGTAGCAATCTCTGCTTATCTGAGAATTGGCTTTCTAAATTTCAGAATCCAACATCAATCCTATCAGTGGTTAACCTGTTTCCCAAATCCATTTCTAGGACAGGAGATGCTCTGCAAGAAGTCCCTATACTTGGACACACAGTATCTTCTATGAGGAACTAGCATGCTTCTTCCATTCTGATTATGAAACTGATACAATTTAAGGTTTCAATTTTTCAGTTTGCAGGATGCTCAGTCAAGGTAACAATGTTTGTTTTTATAAATAGAATACTTGGATACTTATTCTCTAATGATCTTCCATTTCTATTCTATTTATTATTCTTAGGGTATACAGTCTTTATAGAAAAATACCTCAAGTCCTTAATGGGAAAATGCCAAGTTATACATATATTCAATAACAGAAAAAAGGTATTTTTCATATTTCATATAACTATGAAGAAATAAATTCTAGAAGATATGCTTTATTTTAATAAAACCGTATCTTAGATATGCTTAATAAATGCTATGTTACCAAAAAAAAAAAAAAAAAGGCATTTAGGTCTCCTTTTGTAATGACTTTACTTTTAGTCTAATCATACCTTTGTACATTGCAGGCTTCGGAGAACTTTATTCTGCAATACATAAGCCCTCACAGTAGGAGTAGGCTTACTTTTTCTTTAGGCAAAGAGTTGCTTTTGTTAGGAAAACAGTTCTCTAGATTACATCTCAGGCCTTGAAATGAACAGTCTCATTGAGATCCTTCCAACCTATATAATTCATACACATATTCATAGTGTATGTTTTATATTTCTATTTGGAGATTCAATCAGAAGGTCATGAATTCAATTAAAAGGACCTAAATATAATCAACACAAACGAATTTTTAAGGAAAATATAAAATATATTTTGAACTTGGTGGCCATCATTGGGAGGGAAGATAGGCCACGTGTGTAGACGTACACCAAGCAGTGGACTGGATCTGCACAGAGAAACATGGGTGGATTGAAAACGTAACACGTTGTGGATGTGGATAACAATCCTAAGCAGCAGAAATAGGACTGAGGAATAGTTGAAATAGCCCATTTTCTCCATCCAGCCATAATTTACTCATTCATAAACCTCCACATTAGTGTCAGCAACAGAAGTTATTCGCACAACTGTACACATATAAAGTGTGATAAGGGCATCTTGGAAGGTGAGGACAGATAAGACAGGCTGTAGATCAGAAACCTCATCAGGTGTGGGGCGTGGGGGCAGAGGGTATGCCAGGGGTTCCCTGAAGAGTGAAGCTTGAGCTAGGAAGTGGAGGATGAACAGGCATCAACTCAGTGAAGGGAGAAGGTTTGCAGGCCAGGGACGCATGTGCACAAACAAAGGCTATGGGCACTGCCCAAAAGGTGTCCTGACAGTCACCTGTGGGCCAGGCAGGTGGGCGGGATGAATGGGTGGAACCCAGGGGATTTTTAGGGCAGTGAAGCTATTCTGTGTGACACTGTAATGACAAACACAAGGCACTACGCATTTGCCAAAACTCAAAGAATGTACAAGTCAAAGAGTGAACCCTAGTGTCAATTACAGTCTTTAGTTAATAATAATAATGTCTCAATACTGATTCATCACTTGTGACAGATGGACCATGCTAATGCAAGATAATGGGGGAACCGCGAACAGGAGAGAGGGGAGAGGATAAGGGAACGCCGCCATCTAACCTGTTCAGTTTTCCATAAACCTAAAACTACTCTAAAAAAATAAAGTCTATTAATTTTTAAAATGTCTCACAACAACTTTTCAGTTTCTTGTCCCTTAAAAGGGGACTAGGAGTAGCGGTATGTATCCAAGGTGAAAGTTGCCACACAAAGAGAAGCGTGGCAGACATTACAACCTATCCTGCTTTTCTTCATCCTCCTAAAACAGATTTTATTAAGTTTAGGGCATGAGCTGCCTTTCTTTCTTTATATAGAATTTCCTCTAAGTTGATTTACATTGAATAGCTTGCTGCACAACTTTGAGTTTTGTTTCTTCCTACCATTCTCCAGTGTAGAAATCATTATTTCTGAAGGCAGAGACACTAAATATAATACAAATGATCATCCATCCCTAGATGCCAAACAGCCAACTTTAACAAATTCTGAAAGGGTAACAAAACCTCCTTTATAATAAGAGTTGATGAGAGGGGCTGTTGTAGAAATTCTCATTTCCTTAGAATTACACTGGCTTTGGCAGAGAGGGAACAGGAATTGGTAACGACTTTTCACATAGGCAGATGCTGACCACGTTCCTGTTTAAGGGCTGTACTATTGGGGTCCCCCCATCAGAACACACAGCATTGTCAGAGTAACCTGTAAGCTCCTGGGCACGGAGTGGCAGAGAGCGTAGGGCTCAAGAGAACATCAGAAAAAGAAGAAAGGTGGGAAAGTACACCTGGCCCCGACCCCCTATACCTCTGTCTTTGGTGACAGTGTTTCTGATAAAGAGACCTGATGTTACAGCGTGACTTTTTCATTACTTATCAAAGAGGGATTCATATCTTATTAGGCTGTCTTATTTCCAATGTGTTTCGGTTAATTACTATCTCTTAATTGACAACTATCCCCCTCTGTTTGCTTGTGACCTGCTTAATGGTTTGATAGTGGCCAGCTGAATACATTGGGATGTTGGGAGCTACCAGATAACTTCAGTAAAGAATAATGAGGGAAAGAAGGCATTATTTTTCAACTTGTGATATTAGCATCCTTAGAGAAGACTCTTTAACTTATATAATGCCAAGGAAACAAGCTCATATACATGTTAAGTTTTATTATTCAAGAGAGAGGATGGCTGTTATAAAATCCACTGATTTAAATGACATAGTAGTAAGCTTGCTATATATTCATCGCCTTCCTCATTATTTTAAGAATCGACAGACCTTAAAATTTTCATCTGGGAATAAACTAGTTTGTGGACTTGAGAAGTTACAGATAGGTCTAACTTTGCCTGCAGTCAATTAACAACTTTTCTCTTGTTCCAAAAAGGTCTTTAGCCATATGTGCATGGTCTTTGTGTTTATAAATATGCAAATGTAGCTTTTATGGCTAAAGCAGAGCAATGTGATGCTTTTTCCCTATATCTTCAAGTCTCTTTGACATCTTTAAAAAATGAACAACTGTATGAAGGAATTTTTGTTCATTCCCCAGATTTCTTAATTCATAATATATGCTAGCCTGTATGTGATTTGACACAGGCAGGCATACAGCCTGACGTTAAAGAACTTCCCTAAGGATTTATGCCATTACTGGAGCCAGAGGCACAGGAACTAATCATTTACTTCCATCTACTCTCATGAATCATTGCACAGAGTTCCTGTTCTGTCCTCTGTTCTGAACTAAGATAACTCTTTGAAGTCAAAGGCAGTTCTATACAGTAAAGAAAGAACAAAAATCAATCACAGTTTGCTTTTCCAATTGTGGTTATTTTTAACATATCTAACAACCTTAAGAAGGTATGAAATTGTAATTTAGTGAAAGGTAATAAAAATGTTGCTTGGTATGTGTGCTTCAAATCATACTTAACGATCATGTTGAAGACAGACAGCACCATGGTATTGCTTTCCCTACATTGTAATGCCAAGCTAGAGCAAATCACAAAGAGCTACCTATAAAGGGGTAAGAAATGGCTGTCCCTTCATTTTGTACTATACCTCTTCTTTGCAAATGACTACGATGTAACTGAAAGGAAAGATGAATGCTCACCCTTGATTTTTGTCTTTGAAAAATACCATAGAGGCATCTGAATTCTGTTTACATCTCTAAATCCTTAAATTCAATAACTATGCCAAGATTTGCATTAAGATATCTTACTGTGGATCAGACAAAATACGTAGCAAATTAGCAAGATCATTCACGTTCACAAAGCACTGCACACAGAAAGAGCATAAACACATTCGACTTACTGAGAAAGACTCAAGAAACAGGTGCCAGTGCTAGTTTATAAAGTGGACAACCATTCCTCAAATTGCTGTTAATGCTGAACCTACCTACTCCTGTGGCTGATTGCAGCTACAGTACCTGACACGCAGTTAGACCCATTATGAACGGAACATTGCTCTAGACAGATGAAACACAAGGCTGACCTCTAGTAGCTCATCTTTTGTTAGTTTGTCCAGGTGCTTTAAAAATTTATCAACAAACACTGCAGGAAATTAAATAGGCTGCAGAAAAGAACAGTGAAAGAAGTAGACGCAAGAATGTACATCATGTTTACTGGGAGAAAAGGTTACTTCTCCCACACAAAGATAGACTTTTGGGCTGGCATATTTTCATACTGTGACTACTCGCGTGATTGAAAACAGTCACAAAAAGAAATGGTCTCTCCAGTAAACTTGTAGTTGTAAAACTTTAGAGCTAGCAGACTTGTCTATTTGATTTTGCTCCACAAACGTAGAATTCAAAATACAAGTGTATGGGGTTTACTGAATTAATGTGTGTGTATGTACATTATTATATGTATGTATTCCCCCTTTGAACATGCATTAATATCTAATGTACAGACAGCTTTCAGAGTTTCAATTCATGTTAGAACATTTTCCAAAGTGCTTTCCAAGATCACTACTCCCATGATCAAATAATATTGGAAAAATTGCTTTTTTGATTCTCCTCTTGGACGTCCCAATGCACGCCAGTGTGTTAGATGTTGTAGGTAGTCTTGTGGCAAAAACCAAACAAACAAAAACCCTGTTTACTTGAATGAGTGTTTCCTAAATTTACTTCATAACAGAAACTCATCTGTCCCTCTAATGATCATTCATAATTTCTCATGGAAGCTGCATTTCATTAAATCCAGTTAAGAAAATGTTGATTTAGAATAGTTGTTATTTTGTACACAACACCTACAACTAAGATATTTTGGTTTAATATGTGCACAGCCAGAACATTTCAATGATATGTTTTAGAATTAATAACTTCCATTTGATTTTCATTTTGGATGTTAGTCAATAACCTCAGGCTGAAATCATGTCTGTTGTGACATGAGCTAGCTTTACTTTCCTGTTAAATGGTTAATAAGGCTGGGCTTGGTGACTCACACCTATAATCCCAACACTTTGGGAGGCTGAAGTGGGAGGATCACTTGAGCCCAGGAGTTTGAGGTTACACTGAGGTATAATTGTGCTACCACATTCCAGCTTAGGCAACAGAGCAAGACCCTATCTCTTAAAAAAAAAACAAAAACAAGGTTAATGGATGGTATTGGATGGTTATCCAAAAGAAAACCTTCTTAATGCTAATTAAGCTTATTTGTTTATTCAAAAGTCAAAAATGTTTATGAAATACCTACTATTATCAGAGATAGAAAATATTCTTAACGACAGGCTAATTTCCTTATTAACCTCCTCACACGGGACTGTTTCAAAATAAAACTGATGAAATCAATGTCTATTCTTTGCTTTCTATCACCTCTGTATTTATGATTTTTTACAATAGATCCTACCCTATCTTTATGCCTTCCTTTTATTCCACTCAGAGGAAATAATCTTGTGCTTGCTCTCATACTAAATTGTCAAAATCCTACTCTGGGACCCTTCAAAAGATATAGACATTTTAAACGATGACTTCTACAGATAATACTTATCCCAAAAGTAAGCATTTCTAACAGTAGAAACAGGACAGGTTACACTGAAAGATATATTTTGAGTCAAAGAGATATTTTCAGTGAAAGAGTGAGGCTCAGAGTTTTCAACTTATTTCAGAGAAATGCTCTTCTACTTAACGCAGAGTACAACCAAGGCACCCATGTGCTCCTCTCTAATCCTACACTATTTCTTCATCCTCTATCTAGAGAAGCAACAAAGTAAAGGGTAAGCTCTACTTTTTTTGCAAAAACTCCCTATGTATTACAGCTACAATAGATGACTTCCTCCTAAATGCTACAATCTTGAATTATGTATGCTACAAAATGTAGCATTTTTGCTACTATATTATTATATCTCTCAAATGGGCTCATATTGTCTACTGAAAAAGAATAAGATTTCTTTGAAGGCAAAAAGACTTTTTATTTTTTTTCTGTTGGATTTATAGCACAGCAGAGAGAACATATTATGTGTCTACTAAACATCTCAATGGTTAACTGTTTAGAGCAACATAAAAAAGTATCGATGCAAAGGTGTCAACATGCATTGAAAAATCTTTTTGCAAAATTAGAGTAGATAAGGGAGAGTCCAGGCATACTGAAAAGACTAATAAGAGAGACCTGACATTCTTTGTCTAATGTTTGCTTGACTGGACACTAGTACCAAACCACACACAACCAACAATCATGAATACCCCTGTCGATAGTGCTCAAAATACACTTGAAAGGTACACAGAATTTACATTTTATGTTTTTTTTGTAAAATGAAGATGGCAATACTATCTCACTGAGTTATTTTCAGGACTAAATGATATGAATATAATGTATATAAGCTGCCAAGAATAGAGATTCGAACATTCATATTATAAATGTCAATTTACTTACCCTTCTCGCTTTATCAGATCCTGCAGGTTTAATTTGAACATGGGTTTTCTTTGCACCCTTTTCTATTTTGTTTTTTAAACGTTGTCACTTTGATTCACGGATTATTAAGAAAAATAACCCTAGATTAACCCTCTAAAACTAACATGAAATATTAGCAGAAAGGGAGAAAAAGAAAAACATTTTATTGGAAACATTAAGTTATCTTATGAAGAATGGCATTCATTTGATCTATAGGAGCTCTAGGTTTTAGTAAATTATTATTTTTTATAAGAACACACTCCTTCACTTTGTTTATCATTTTTAGAAAAGTTTTAAGAGCTCCTTCTGAGGTTTCATATCTGGTTGCCACAACCAAAATGCAATTCTTAAAGTTATTTTTTGGAATTCTCAACATGAATAGCTCTGCCAAGTACTCTGGTAACCCAGGGTCACCATTTTTCAATGCTAGCAATAATTCAAATAAATTTCAATTCAGATTCTAAAGCCACCATACCTACTTCCCAAATTTTCTCATAATTGGTAAAGAGTTGATTGGAATGCCAATATATTTGAAATATATATTTCTAATTTCCTCCTTGTATTGTTAAATGCTCTAACTTTCTTCCCATAAAAGAGCTGCAGACAGAGTCTCCCACAACGGACAATCAGCTTCCCAGGATTGCTCTAGTCACAAACATTCGCCTCTAGCTGACCCCTCCTCCCTCTTGTTAGCTATTCATCAATCCAGCATGTTGGATCCCAGAAGCTACAAGTCATTACCGTGTTTCCCTGAAAATAAGACAGGATCTTATGTTTATTTCTCCTCAAGAAGACACCCTAGGGCTTAATTTCAGGGGATGTGTTATTTTTTTTTTTAAGTACGGTACAACAATCTACATGTATTCAAAAATATAGTTAAGTCATCTTCTTCTGGAACATCATGGTAACTCTCCAAACCCCGAATTCCTTCCTGAATTTCTTGCGACTCTATTTCCTTTAGAACCATTGGCCCCAATCTCTCATGTGAGCAATAGAGCTCTCATGGGGCAGATGAGAAGCACTGGTCGCCTTCTTTACTGCTCCGCGACAAAATGCATGGGTTATGCAGATACGCTGTGTAGCCACACCCATCACTAGGTCTTATTTTTGAGGTAGGGCTTATATTGTGCAAATGCTTAGAAATCCTGCTCGGCCTTATTTTATGGGTAGGTCTTATTTTAAGGGAAACGCAGTAAGTCTGGCAGGGGAGTAGAGGGTAAGGGTGAGAGGGTTTGAGAGTGGAGAGAACTGCTACTGGGATGACCCTACTCATTATCTTATTAAAGAAACTCCAGGCAGTGTTTCCTGGAGCTGAGACAGTAGCATGGCTGGTGTTCAGCATGCATAACTACATATTGGGTGCCTACTGGTTTTTCTCACGCCTGTTCATAATGTTCTTGGGGGATTGTTAGTGCTCCTGGAGAAAGGAGGTGGGGCGGGGGAAAACAACAACTATGCATTTATTTATTTCAAAAACCAGCATGACTATCAAACTTTACAACCTGGAAGAAATAATGAGAAAGTTCCATTAAAGGAAAAGAGGGAGAAAAGTGAGTGTTTTAGTTCATTTGGGAAGCTCTAACAAAATACCATAAAGTGGATAGGCTATGAACAACAAAAATTTATTCTCACAGTTCTGAACACTGGTATGTCCAAGATTAAGGTGCTGGCAGATTCAGTGTGTGATGAGGGCCTGCTGTCAGGTTCATAAGTGGTACCTTCTTGCTGTGTCCTTACACGGGGGACAGGGCAAGTCTCTGTCAGGCGTCTTTTATAAGACCACCCATCCCATTCACGAGGGCAGAGACCTCCTGAAGGCCCCATCTCCAAACACTGTCACCTTGGGGGGGGGAGGTTAGGATTTCAACATATGAATTTGAGGAGACACAAACATTCAGACCTTATTAGTGAGGAAACAATTTTTGAGTATCTGCTATATGCAAATATTCTGCTGGGCACCTTAATTCTCCTAATACCCTCCAGTGGTAGAGATACTGCTAAGATAACGATTGTGGACTCAGGTATCGTAACTAAGTTGTTCAAGATCACTCAGGTAGTAACTGGATCTGAACTCCCCAAGTATGCTGTGATCTTAAAGCCACTTCCTTTTGCTATGTCATCATTTCTTTCTAGGCCTCTAACTTTAAAATTAGATCAGAACTATTTATCTCATTCCTTTGATTTTCTTCCCATTCTTCCTTTCTGTTCCCTATATTCGATTTCCAAGTTAAGCTTCACTTTGCCCTAAGTTGAACCTAAATAATAAATACTTGTACAGTAAATAAATGAATAAATGAAAGAATACCTATCTTCTTTGACCTCATCCTTCCCATCTTCTACATATCTCATCCTATTTATAAGTCCCCATTCATTTAACTGTTCTTTGTTAGCAGTTGAATACAAGGAGGGTGTAGATAAGACTATGTGGGACACACATTCATGTTTTCAAAATACACTTTCCTGGGTTTTCCAGAAGTTCACAAAGAATGGTTAAAGCAAAATCAACAGCTGGGACACAGTGAAGAAAATTAAGATACAAAAAGCATTTTTTAAAAATATTTGACTATTGTAAATCAGGAATAAACAAGACAATTTTGTTTCTCCCCAGACCTTATAAAATATGAATGAGAAGCAGGTAGGGTTAATAACCAGGTGGTACAAATCCTAACAGTTCAGATGCCACACCTAATCCACCATCCTTCTTTAAGTCCCTCCTGAACCTGTAGCCTGGGCTACTTCTACACCTCCATTGCTCCATGGCACACTGGAAGTCTAACTCCCTCACCAGTGCCCCAAGGGGAGCAGCCAGATCTCATTGACTTTTTTTTTTTTTTGAGACAGAGTCTCACTCTCTTGCCTGGGTTAGAGTGCCATGGCGTCAGCCTAGCTCACAGCAACCTCAAACTCCTGAGCTCAAGCAATCCTCCTGCCTCAGCCTCCCGAGTAGCTGAGACTACAGGCATGCACCACCATGCCCAGCTAATTCATATATATATATATATTTATATATTTTTTTAGTTGTCCAGCTAATTTCTTTCTTTTTTTTTTTTTTTTTTAGTAGAGACAGAGTCTTGCTCTTGCTCAGGTTGGTCTCAAATTCCTGAGCTTAAATGATCCGCTCACCTTGGCCTCCTAGAGTGCTAGGATTACAGGCATGAGCCACCAGACCAGGCCCTCATTGACTTTGATATGTATGAAACAGTACCGTGTTTGGCACACAGCAGGAATGCAATAAATATTTACCAAAAGGGGCACTAAGCTTAGCAGTTTCCATATAACTACTCTTGACTTCCCACTTCATCTGCCAGCTACCACTTCATCAGCACAGTTGGTTCTTCTTTACATTAAAATTCCTGGAAAAGGTTGTCTAAACTTACTTTCCAAATTCCTCTCCTCTAATTCTCTTTTAGATTAATTTCAATTAAGCTTTTGCCCCTGCCTCACTTGCAAATCTGCTTTCATCAAGATAACCCATAACATCCAAACTGCTAAATCCAGTGGTCAATTATTAGTTCTCATCTGACTTGACCTGTCAGCAGAATTTGCAATAGGTTATCATTCTCTTTTCACTGTGATAAACTATCTTTGGTTTGCTTCCAGAAACAGCACTCTCTAGATTTTCCTCTTAACTCACATCTCTTTCTCTGGCTCCTTCTCTTCTCTACCAACTCCTAACACTGGAGGGCCTCAGGATTCAACCTTGTAGTCTTGGTGAGGTCCTCCCTCCCTAATCTTGACTGTGTTCATGTACTTTCTGATCTCAGTTCTATCTACATGTTGTAGAATCCCAAATTTGTACCTCTAGCCCAGACTTCCCTCCCAAACTCTGGTCTTGTATGTCCTACTGTCTAGCTTACATATTCTGATTTTTTTTTTTTTACCATAAACCCATCCTATCCATTCACAGCTTTTGAACTCAGTCAAGGGCTACTCCATCCTTCCAACTGCTTAGGTCAAATGTTTTTCTTCTTTTCTCATATCCCACATCTAGGCCATAAGGAAATCCAATTGACTACGTTCTAAATATATCCAGATTCTTATCACCTCCTCCCACGTCTCACAATCTCCTCTGCTACCGCCCTGTGCACATCACCTTTAATAAGATCTCCTCTTGCCCTTGACCCCCAAAGTCTGTTCTTGACCTGCAATGACCATTTTAAAAAGTAAATCAGATCTACCTCCTTCCAGGCTGACAATCACCCCTCAAGACAAACCCTCCCAGGTTTCTGAAAACTTTCCATCTCCCTTTTCTAGCCCCCGATGAGTCTGGCCATATTTTAGTTCTGCCCATGGAGTCTTGAGAAAATTGCTGTCATTGTTACTGAATCGTTGTTTTGAGCTACCCCAAGTGAGTCTATCCCAGGCACCATGTGATTAAGAGCCTGGGTGCTGGAGAAATGCCGCGTGGATTTGAATCCCTTCTCACTATGTCTAAATCGTGTTTTCCTTAAACTATAAAACCATAATAAAAGGCTGTTGTGGGGATTCGATGACTTGATATGTAAAGCTTGGAACAGCTTGCCACAGAGTAAACTCTCAATCAACATTTGCTATTATTTTAACCAAGCAAAAGGATTAAAACAGAGGTAACCAATAATTAATTACTTTAAAGCAATTTTAGAAAGTAAATTTACCTGCCTCTCATTTTTGGTGTCTAGAATGCTGGGATAAGGTTGTCTTCTGAAAGCAACTTGATAAGTACCATGAAATCTATTGTGTTTTATCAAAAATGTTGGAATAAATCCATCTTTCAAGTTATGTAGATCACAATCGTAATTTTTATAGTTTTGTTAACTCTTCCAAAATCAGGGAAGAGCCTTTGATATCAGAAATGTAAAAGCACTGGTACTGTTTGATGTGTGTGGTTTCTTTTCCTTTTCTTGGTGGGATGGAGTATATAGTTTTTGATCTTCTGAGGTAAAATTATGGTAATATTTTTGAGAGCAATATGCCTTAATGCAAGTTAGCTTTCCATTTCTGTGCTGTAAGAGAAATTATTATAATGAGGGCACAATTAAACATACTAGATGTGAGGTGCTGAATTTGAAGTAATATGTGATGTTACAGCAGTTTTTACATTTCACATACCGAGGGCATTGGAAGATGATATGATCACACTTACTTTGTACTTGACTCAACTCCCTGACTCTTACTTTCTCCTAGTTGTACAGGTACAAGTGTTCATGCATGTCTACCACTCTCTGTCATGTTTCTTTGGGGTAGTCACTCTCCATAACAGTACCCAGAGAACCTCACCTCCTGGTATCTGTGCCCTTGTATTCCCATGCTGAACGAGCTAAGCAGGATATTGTAGAAGCACTGCTGTGCTATAACTTCTGAGGTTACACCATAAAAAAAGAAAAAGAAAAAGAAAAAATTACACTGCACTCTTGGTTGCTTTTGAAGATTATTTGCTCTGGGGGAATCCAATCACTACTATATCATGAGGACACTCAACAGCCCTTTAGAGAAACTGATATTGACAAGAATGGAACCCTCCCCCACCCCTGCATCAGCCAGTGCAAGCCTGCCAGCCACGTGAGCAGGCCACGTGGAATAATCCAGTGACGGATGCCAGGACAACCGAACTTCACGAGACCCTAAGCTTGACGTGCCCAGCCAAGCTTAGATTCTGGACCACAAAGAGACTTCGAAAGATAATACATGTGTATTGTCGTTTTAAGCCACCAAGTTTTGGGGTAATTTGTTACACACCAACAGATAACTAACACACTCTCAATCTTTTGCTATCCCTTTTCAGATGCCTTTGTCTGCATTGTTTTATCTTTGTATCCCACTGACTTTTTCTTTCTCATTCCCTGTGCCCTTTCTGCTTTTTAAGTGACTATGAAATAGAAAAATAGTTTTTTTTTTTTCAACTTTTGTTCAAAACCATATATGGCTCCCTTTTAAAAAGGGAAAGAATATTAAGTTTCATTTATACTGTTTTTTAAAAAGAAAATATATCACTTTTCCCTCCCCTTCTCTGGGGCTTATCTGAACTGATTTTCCTCTCCTTATCTTTATTCTTTCCTTCCCTATCAGCTTGGGAAAGGTAATGGTGAAATTAGAGAAAAAGGTTCCCCAACAGTTATGAAATTAAGATAGATAACACCATCATTAAAACAGAAAATTTTATGCTTACCACCACTATATATTCTCAAACTCGCTATATGTGATTACTGAAAAATATTAATAGTACATCAGAGCAAGAATGCGCTGTATCTCACAATGAATTTGGCATAGTGGCAGGGGAAAGCATTAAAAATATTATGCATGTCTCACTTCCCATATAATAGTCACCTATGCATTTTTTAATTTAAACAAATGGTAAAATGTGACCGAACTGTTATTTTAAATTTGATTTGGACATTACAAAATTTTGAAAATTGGATAGTCTAATTCCAGACATATTTCAGAAGCAACACACAAGAGGCTGTGTCCTGTGCTTGCTACCTTGTATTTTCTCCTTTTCCAATTTTTTAATACAATAAAAACTTTTATTTTAGTTTTGCTGCCACCAATTTTTGGTGTCCTGAAAACTCCACAGTGATGGAAAAGAACAGGTACTCACAACAAAGCGGAATTACCAACATATTTATGGCCTTATCATTTGACAGAGAAGGTCAAAGCTCTCAGAGTTTATTCATAACCCTGCACCAGCTTTCAATTCTTTGAAAATTGCTCCTTGATACCCAACTTCCTTGAAATCACAGAGAGTGGCAGCCATTCTCTTAAGGAATAAATCAGATTCTAAATAACTGATAGCATTTTTTTCTTCTAGACCTGAACAAGAAAAGCACTGCATTTTCATTGCTAAATGCCAGTGCTGAGAAAAACCAGTGCACCAAGGATGTTTTTAGGGCTTAATTTCCAAAGTCATCTATAAGATAACAGTCTTTGGGATTACAAAAAAATAAAGGTCCTGCTATTGAATGTCACTGGCATTTTAATAGCCTCTCTTCTTTCATTCCCCAAATTCAAATTTAATACTATTACAAACTTAGTGACTGTTTATCACTATTAATCCTCTCATGATGTAGTTGTTCATACTTAAAATGAGCAAAATATGAGTGATTTTGGCATATTATATTAATAGTACCAGTGACAAAATGGTAAGTGAAAATACACAGATATAAATATACGCAACTATTTAGAAAAAACAAATAAAATTAAAAAGACAAATAAAAAAAAGATAACATCTTTTGAATTTTTTCCTAAGAAATGTCAGTAATTCTTTGTTGCAGGGGCCATTAAGAAGTAGATTATGGGAACTCTTTATTCTGATAATTAGTAACATTATTTTTAAATATTTGGTATTTAGCCTCTCAGTTGTGCTAACTCACTTCTGCGATGTATCGATGTACCTGGTGAATGTTCTTAAAGACATACAATGTGAAAAATAGGACTCTTTACTCTGCAGTCAGGTTTTTCAATCCATAAGTTTTCTATCTACTTTCTGTGAAAATAATTAAATCTGTTTTCCCACCTAGCTATTTATCTTAATAAAATATGATCATATTAAGGGTCATCTAGATGACTGTCTTATAATAGAACATTGACATTCAATATGAGTTGCTATGTCTAAGATTTTTTTTTTATAATTGGCTGGCATCAAACAGTACCAAAGGAATCAGCGATGCTGTAGCTCACTACAGTATAGACTCTGGCACCTGGCTACTTGAGAACAAACGCTGTTCTGCCACTTACTGGCTGTGTGACTTCAGACAATTAAATTGATCTGTGTTTCAATTCTCTCCTTTTCAAAATTGAAGTAATATTTATTTGTCATGGCTACTAAAAAAAAAAAAAATAACTGAAATGGGTTTAACATAAGAACAGCCAGGTGTGGCCTGTGCCTATACTCCCAGCTACTTTGGGGGCTGAGGCAGGAGGATCACTTAAGCCCAAGAGTTCAAGGATGCAGTGAGCTATGATTGCACTACTACACTCTAGTCTGGACAACAAAGTGAAATCTCATGTCTAAGGGAAAAAAAAATATACACATACACACAGAGAGACACAATTGAACAATGTCATCAAGTCAAAAGGTAATCATTCTCACATCATGCCATATGAATGAAGGTTCACTGTACAGCACTGAAAATGCACCATTGTAAATCACGCATGATAAGCAACTCCAATTAATGTGTATGAATAGAATAAAATTCAGCGGGCCTCCTTGGAAGTCTAAAAAGGACCCCAACTCTTGGAGGGTATAAGCAGCTGTGGATCAGGCCCAGGACTTAATTTTAAGTAGCAGAGCTCCTTTCAAAGTTCAATTCTCAGCACACTCCTCTTCCCAAGTCTGCTTCATCAAGGTCAAGATCGAGAAAAAGAGAATAGGAACATCTGAGTTGACAAACTCAAACACTTTGCTTCATTAGATTTATCTGAAACCTTCAGAAGTGCTCTTCTTCCCTGTTGATGGCTAGCATTCTCCTCATCCTTAAGACTATTTAGAACCTCTGCCTGGCAAAGCAACATGTCGCCCTTCCGGATTTACTACACATCTTCCCTCCTGGCCACCAGTTCAGTAACGAAGGTGGAGGTCTCGTGTTACCCGGCTTTGAAAGGGCTGGTATTGCCCAGGGAAGAAAGGGACTACATCCCAAGGGAGCTGCGGTGCCCAATCCACTTGTAACCACGGGAACCACAGGTGTATGAGGGGGACTGGTCCAACGAGGATAAAACCTAATGTAAGACAAGGGCAAGTTTATGGATATTGGAGCACTTTGGCATGACATAGAATTTACCACCCTGGAGAGGATTCTGGCAGACAACGGTAATAAAACTGTCCAGTTGGTTCTTGGAAGTTTGGGAAAAGTGATGGCTCATACTGAATGAAATTTAAATTCCTAAAACTTCAATGGCAAAAGGTGAAGGAAGGACAGGATCCAAAGGCTCAGAGAATTGAGCATGCTAGATTGTACTGAGCGTGATACCTAAAGCCAAAGTCCATCCGTTAGCTGTGTCCTACGAGAGGCCTGAAGGACAAACAGGAGAGGGATGAGCTGGTGAAAAGGATACCAGCATCAAGGAGAAGTTCTGCAGCAGCTGCCCTCTGGGTGCTAAGGCTGGTAGGAAAAGGCCCTGATGGAAGGAAACGCTACACAGAACTGGGCTCACTGAGAGCAACTAGGATGACAGGATCCTAAAATAACAGAGACCAGATGGCGGCAATGTATTGCCAAAAGCAAAGTAGGTTCAATTATCACAAAGAGTGACAAGACTGTAGTTGTTGACAGGGGATACCCGAACCACAAAAAACTTTGGAGATGGTTTCTAGGACCCAGAGTTTGTAGAGACAACAGAAATAGATTGCAACAGAAGTATTGCCTCATTTATACAATCAAAAGAAATCAACCAGTAAAAAAGTCTTGATTTTTCATACGATTTCTGGTCATAAGGCGGTGCTCAGCACTGGAAACCATGGACTGAAAGAGAGGATGAATCCTCAGGAGGAAAAACCCTGCAACATCCCCCAAATATACAACTGATGATTCTTTAGTTCTTCCACAATGAGACCTACACGTGTTTACTGAGGTAACCATGGGGCACCTCCTGGGGTAACCCTTGGGGGAAGGAGGCTATCCAGACATTGAATGGATGTGAACAAGGACTGGTGAACAAAGTTATGGGTTGACATTAAGACCCAGGGACCTAAAGCATCATCATGGCCCCTGTCAAAGTCAGGGTATGGGGAGGGGGCAAGTGACATATGGAATCTAGGACCTAGTCCAGCTCACAGTAGGTCCACTCAGTCTCTGGATTATCTGGCACTTAAGCATACAATCAAATGACATACATGATATCTGGCATAATTCCCACAATGGTTCCTTGGCCTATGGGGTAAAAGCTATCATGGGGGAAAGGCCAGTAGAAGTATCCAGAATTGTCATTCTTCTTTCCCCTCCTCATTAAGATGCTAACTCACAAACAACACTGAATCCAGAGGAGAATGGCAGAGGTCACAGTTACTCTTGGAGACGCCCTCACATCCCCATTCAATTCTCCATTCTGGTCCCCACGAAAATCAGAGAGATTCAAGAGAATGCTGGTGGACTGCCACAAACTCAAAATTGTTACAAAACAGATTAAGCAAATACCATAGACAGCTACAAGGCACAAGAGATATGCCTCCACATTGCCTTTAGGTGACTGTCTTAAACCAGCCCTAACTGCTTTATCTGTCCTATAGTAGCCCTTAGCTAACTGTAATGCTAAGATACCCACCTAATAGAAAATTATAGTATCATTAACATAACATGGGCTGTATGAAGGCACATGACGATTGTACTGCACATGCTTAATCTGTTTTTATATGAACATGCGATGAAGCCATAAAAGAGCTCTGTGTCACTCACTGGAAGAGATTTAAGGTGACTCAATCGGTGGGCTGTGCTGCTTTCACTTTCCAGAGAGATCCTATGCCACCCAGGAGTGAGCGCCCTGTGTAAGCATCCTCTAATAAACTCATTTAACTCGCCAAGTGGGACTAGTCCGAGTCATGGTTCCATTTCATCTCAGTTTGGGGGCTTTTTTCCTATACCGTCCCGGCATTTTCCTGAAACAACTCCCCAGCAGTGGCCTCCAATACAAAGGGATATGTGATGTATGCTACTTCTAGACCTTCCATGCACTGATTGTCATTATAACCAAATTTTGGGGGGGAACTATCTGAAATATAGGTAACTCCTGGGCAACCTAGGTTCTTAGACTCTGTGTTAATAATAGTGGAGCCTAAAACAGTTTGGGTCCCTAAATGACTGTGTGGACAAAAGCAATCCCACTGACCCATTCAAAAGCCCAGAACCAATATATGAACACGAAATAATCTTCTATGGAATTTGGACAAGCAAAAAGGGAGACTTTAAAATATGCAGATAGAAAATACAAGGATCACAACAGGTTTACAGGAAAGAGTTGAAGCTAGGGTAAGTGTAACAATCACTGTGGGACAAAAAACTTTGTTTTCATTCTATTCATTTGACTTGTGACCATTCAAGGTAACCATTACATGTTACCAAGAAGCTTTAATACATTTTAATAGCTTTGTTCTAATATTATTAGTTGCTTCTAAAAAGAAAATTCATGTTTTCTGCAAAGTTAATGTGATTTTAAAAAAAACCTCAGGAATTATTTAGTATAGAACTCAAAGTTTGAAGACATGTAAATAAGGATTAAGAAACATATTCAAGAGTAAAGAATATTAAAAACAGAAAATGCTTAGCTTTAGCCTTTGGTACAGCTCAAAATATGAGAAATAGAGAAATAAACATCTAAGTGAAGACAGTGACCGCAAGCCAGTGTTAGCAGTCAAGGAAGAACCTTGAAATAATGGGCATCTGTTGGTACAAGAGTGCTGAGATGACAAGCTCAGAGCTACCCATTACTTCTTGCTAAACAAACTTAGAAACCTATTACCATAAATCATCAATTCATCTCTACTAATTCTGTACCTTCTCATCAAAAAGGAACTTTTGTCAAATCTATCTGTTGAGAAGTTCAAAAAGTTTTCCATAGCATGAAAAGGTTTGTTTAATGTTCTAAGAACTGTTTATTTGTAATTTTGAGACCAGAATAATGGTTTTTGGGGTGGAGAAATCTTTTTGTCCACCAAATGTCATAACTTTTTCTCACTGGGAGTCAATTTTACCCAGTATAAGTTAACTTACTGTGACATCACTGACCTAATTCTAAATAATTCAACACATTAAAAAAGAAAAGACTGCAGATTTTCTCCAAGTAAGAAACATAGGTAAAGTATTTCCTCCGTTTAAAACATATTTTCAAGTAAAATAAGATAATTAACAGACTTCACAGCCCAATGCAGAATCTTGAAACAGAGTCAAATTCTAACTTTGAGATTCAAAAGTTACCCTTATTGAGAAATATAGAGCTGCTCCTTAATACACTACTGGAAACTCATACTGAAATATCCATTTATAGACTTGTTGAATCTTATTCTTGTGTTCTAATCAATATGTCTTATTTGATGGCTCTACTTCACAGTGAAACAGACTAGAACAGAAAAAAACTCATTGAGGGAAAGAGGGATAATTAAATACATCATCCATTGTTCTTCAATTATTTTTGTCAAACTTTGGGAGGTTGCGCTCTGAATATGAGAATTTTAGCAGTCCAGGTAAAATCATTCTTATGCCACTTTATATAACCCTTGCTCTTACCATGAGCAGGAGACAGTTAAAACAAGGTCACTGTCCTCATTGCTGAATTAAAAGTTTTATGTGGTAGAAAACTGTAAGGAGAACATGACCTGAAAGACATAGAAAATTCTATGATTCCCTGGTGATAAACATAACTATAAAAGGCATTTGTTGTCTCCTCTACCCACATCCCATGTCTAACTATTAATGTAATCTTGGGAAGAGAACTGGACTCAATGGAGCCTCTAACTTTAAGCATTTTAGCTACATTAGCAAAATCAACCCTCATGTGGAGAATGATAAAAAGGGGAGTAGGCAGAAGACTCCCATCTGCACACACTCCCCTCGCGCTGGCAGGAATACCTACTTGCAAGAGCAAGTGCATCAATTGCCCTAAAATCTGATGCTATCAGACATCAGTTTCATCTCACTCTTACCATTCTAATTCCCTCTTAACCATCAGCCTTCTAATTATGATTTGGCTTCTATTAATAATATGGCCTGTCTCTTGGGGGCAGAGGATGTAAAAAATTGATAATATGGACCTCAAAATTTCATGGTGCTGTGACAGTTATTTTCTTATAAATTACCAAAGCATCATACTAATGAGAGATTGGGCTACACACTATTCCAATTACTACCACCAATACCACAGATAGATTACTCATTATAAGGAGTGAAATTAGTTTTATAGGTTTACATTTTGAAACCAGTGTGCTTTATGAGGACAGGGGCTTTGTTGTTCATCCTTAATTATTCTCTAACTTTGCCAGATAAGGCAATAAAAACAACCAGCAGAAGACAGGTTCAACTTGCATGCCGTGCTTTTATGTGAAACACATTAATATAACTTCACCACTGCCAACATTACCCAGATTCGGCCTCGATCCCCATCCTATTATAAAACTAGTCTACACAGGAGTGGTATGTCTTTCCCAAAATCTCAAGGCTGTTGTGAACATGCAGACCAAATGAATGGATATATAGAGCCTAGTACATGAAAAAGACCATCAAACCACTATTTGTCCTAAAACTGCCATAATTTTATTGCTTTTTATTTTACATCCTAGCATCTCCATAAATACCACAATTCATGATTCTGCCCTTTCTGGACATATTATACAAGTAGCAGTCAAAATTTGAACCCTTATCTTGTGACTGTAAGTTGGACATCACAGCGAATATAAGAAAATTTCCATTTATTAGTAAAATGTAATATTGTAGTAATTTTAAGTTCTCAATGACTTTATTAAATGATACTCAAAAAATTAGCTGTTCAATTTTTTCCTATAAATATTGGACACTGGTGTAACAGGAGCCAGGTGGCCACAGATCCACAGTCTAAATAAATTGGGATTCACTCTGCAGGGCCTGTCTTATTCAACTTCTTTCCTTTTTCTTAAGAGAGAACTTGACATTAGAAAGTATAAAATGAGAGTTTTTAAAACCAGGCAGTTTTTTCCCCCATTAAAATTTTTTCTATTTATGTTCCTCTTCTGAGAGCTGAAGGATGATGCCTTATTAGCCTTGAGTATTAATAAATGACCTCATTCAATTTTTAAGTAACTTACAAAAAAGTACATTCTGAAAGGAAAGATAGATAGTACTTTCTCAAATGAGGAAAGTTAATATCTAAATGTTATCATAAATAATGTACTTTTGCAAGTAAAAGAGTGATAGGTATGATATATGTGCTTCTAAAGTAGCACATTTTAACCTGCCTCTTTTCAGATACCAATGAATAAAAAAAAAAAAAAAATTCTCAGTCCTTTCTCCCCTAGCCCAAACTACTAAAGTCAAATAGAATAAATGAAAAACAAAAAAACCTTAAAGAATTTCTGCTGTATGAGAAGTCAGCATGATGTGGCAAAAGGCAGTATAGAGAAAACACAAAATTAAAGTAAATATAATGCTTTATGACTCTGCCCCCAGAAATCTGGTCCTCCAGGCTCATCTGAATAAGATAAAGTACTCTTCACTTGCCCACTGTGATTAAATGTGTTAATGCTTGTACATCATGCTCAATAGTTCATCCGGTGCTTCGTACTGAATAGGAAACTTTTAGACTAATCCAGGTTAAAATAAAGGGAAGTGTGAAAGCTAACAGCATTACAAAGTTAGGAGTGATGGGTGAAAAATGTGAAAGAATTAGGGCAAGACAGAATATAAAGCCCCTGTCCCGAGTGCTCATAGTTTTAGCAATGCCAAGACGAGCTGCTAAAATTGAGATGTGTCAAGATTTACCATTTCAGAGCTTGAATCTAGGTTATGACAAGTCTTCTAAGCACTTAAAACTTAAATGAATATGGAGGGGATAATGAGATTTTTTTTCCCTTTAAGATGTAAGCCCAATGAATGATGCTTGAAAGCACCACCAGTCATTTTTATGAGTCCTCAGCAAAGCAATGTAAGGCTTTTTTTGTTTTTTGTCGATTTTTTTTTTCTCTGTACCTAAAAGAAAGATTTTCTTTACCTTAGCTTCTCTAGTATCACATCCCCTCTTGGAGAAAATACCACCTCACTTTCTTCCCAAATAATAAAAATCAAACTATAAATATAGTTTAAGATATAAAACAGCAAATACGTGTTAATGATTTTATATCCCAATTAGGGCTTTAGTATTATTTACAACAACTAAAAGTATACATACTTTGTAAATGTATGTGATAATGAATTGGTTATGCTTTATAAAAAAGCAAATTACAGATGGCTGTATTTATACAGTTATGTATAAATGGAATAAGATTTGTATGAAAACAGAAAACAAACAAATCTTGTTAAAAAAGAAACACAGCCTGGGAGAAATCTAAAATTAATGATCTTTATGAGCCTTAAAAACTAAAAATGTATCTACATCTTTGCGATTGTGAATTGTGTTGTGGTGCTCACCTTCTGGGGGACGGACATGCTTGTAGCTTGGACTCGGGTGGGGCAAAGGCAATATACACAATCTAAATGTTTGTACCCCCATAATATTCTGAAATTTAAAAAAAAGAAAAACGTAATATATATTAGTATTAATGTTTGATTCAAATGTTTTTTTCTGCTATTTGTAAGCCCAGTTGTCAAGGATAAGCTTCTGACATCAAACACCTGACAAGAATTATATGGAAATGTCTTATTTCTATGGAAAAAAAAAATCAATAACTAAGGTTTTTCTTTTATTAATAATAATCCTGGAGTAAAAACTGTTCCCATGTAAAAAGAATACATATTTACATGACCATTGGCATTTTCTTCCCAAGGAAGATGGTCTTGAAACTATAATATTCAACACTTGATAACTTAATCCCATAAACATATTGGAGATTTGCATCAAAACTATTTTCATATTCAATTTCAATATGAGTCACCTTGAGTTGTTTCTTAGAATCTAAATGTGAAATGGAGAAACATCACCATTTACAAAAGGAACAGTAAAATGTTCTATGAAATATACCCAAAGAGCCTTGAAACAAGCTAAAGGACCAGAGAGGAAAGGATGTATAGGGTTACAATGCACATATCCTTGTGTAACCGTGACTATATACACATTAAATATTTGGGATAACAAATAGAACTATGATAAAAATTATGCATGTAGCAAAAAAAAAAAAAAAAACCTAAAACACTATGATGCAATTCAAAGTGCCTTCAATCCCAATTTCTTAAATTGAACTTTAAAATACAAAGCTCCAGGTTTAGGAAAAAAAAAAAAAAAACAACAACAAAGAGAAAATCTTCGAGAAACAGCAAAAGAAGGTAAAATGTTAAGAGTAACAAAATCTCACGTTTATTCCAGGCTCGTATATCCAATTGTCTGCTTAGGAATCCTACTTGAAGGTTAAATGGGCCTCTCTAACCTAGCACAGCAAAACTGAACCATGACCCCACCCAGCCCACTCTACTTGTCTCCGGTGTTCAGAATATTTGTAAACAGTACCAGCAACTAACAAGCCAAAGGGTAAACTGAAGAACCTGTCCAGTGAAGAGTATCATGAACAAAGCCAACAGACAGATGATGGAATGAGAAAAGATATTTTATAATGTTCAAAACTGACAGGGTATTCATATTTAAGGAATAGCCTATATTTCCTATATATAAAGAATAGCCACATGTCAGTTAAAAAAAGACACCTATAATATAAATATGGGTAAACACTAGCAAGCCCAGGAAGAGGTGCTCAGATTCATTAGTAATTTTAGAAATTCAAACTAACATATCGAGATATCATATGATTCCTATATACTTATATCCAGAAATTTGGAATCATATGACATCTTGATATGTTAGTCATCACCAACACTTCAATTTGAAATGTGAAGTGTTGGTGATGAAATGAGGATAATTTTTAAAACACAATTAAAAAAAAATTATAAATTGCTGACCTGGTAAAAACCATTCCAGAGAGCAATCTGGCACTAGTCAAATAAAGTAAGCATATGCCCCATGATTTAGCTATACACCCCCAAAAGAAGTTTACTCGGGTCCGTAGGGCATATATGTGAGGCTGTTTATTGCAATATTATTTGTAGTGGTGGATCTGAGTGGGGATGAGGCCCAAGGTTTGGAAGCAATGCACTGTCCATTAGAGAGTAGATGGGCAGGTGTTTTAGATATACAACACACAGTGCTATCAAAAGAAAAAGAATCGACGTAGAAACACAGGTAGATCTTAAAAATGTAATGCTGAGTAAAAAAGTTAACACAAAAGACATGAATGAAGCTTAAATATAGATTGCTAAGCAAAGCAAACCAGTCTGAAAAGACTACATACTATATGATTTCAATTATGTGACATTCTGGAAAAGGTGAAACTATAGAAACAAAAAGATCAATATCCACACTGTATGGAGGAAGGTGGGGGGCAATGAATAGGTAAAGCTCAAGGGATTTTTAGGGTCTCGAAACAATACTGCATGATACTGTGTAGATACATGACATTACAAGGCTTGTCAAAACCTATAGAACTTTGCAACACAAAACAGTGAAACTTTAATTGTATTTGAAATTTTTAAAAAATGATTTAGAAAGTCAAGGGATCCAAGGGAAGAATGCAGACTGTGACAAGAGGATCTAACTGCAATACAAATATATGACACAACCTCAACGCAGAGGGTAAGGAAAAAGGAGCTGACCTAACTTTGGAAATAAGTAGCCTGTAAAACCAAAGGCAAAAGGACTTCCACATAATTACTGTGTTCTAGTTAATAAGCTTTTTTCATACAGGGGAACAAGTTAACAATTCTTATACTCCTATACATATACATTGTAATTAAATAATTAAGTAAGTGGACGGTGGATGGTAGGAGCCAGGTTTCTCACTATTGGAGTAGGAAGTTAGAGACAAGACAGGAGAACATACTATTAATAAAATGATCCATGTAGCAATGGATTAGAGTTGGAAACATCAGTAAGACCTCAAGTTTAACTTAATAAATATGCAGATGGCTACATATAGAAATATTTATAAATATACGTATATATACAGGCTAGTATATACACCTGTATTTCTTTGATGAGAAGATCTAAAAAAATGATATTCCAGTAATAACAAGCACACCTAGCATCCAGATCTTGGTTTTTAATACCATTCTCCAATAAAAGGAATCAGGACTCTCTGAAGAAACAACTTGATTCAAAGACTGAAGCAGAAAATATACAAAATGAGCCTGCGACATCTTGTAGTAGAAAGTAAGGACTCTCACACACACACACACACACACACACACACACACATCATATACCCCACCCTACACTTACTTAAGGGAGGATGTCAAAGGGGCACAGGAGCCAAGTGAAAGAGCTCCCAATGGCCAAAGCTGGAACAATTTAAACAACCAAATAAATAAAGTAATGTTGGATTATAAATTAAAGTATAAGATAAATACCCACAGGTCCAGTCTAATAAAAATAAATGATTGAATAAATTTTCAAATGGGAAAAAGAGACAAATCATGTTAACAGTATGGAACCTTGATATAATGTGATAAAAATGTCACTTTATGATCTTCCTCTCCAAAACCCATAACACTGCACTGATCATGAGAAAACCTCAGACAAATTCCAATAGAGAGGCATCCTACAGTGTATCCGACCAGTGCTCTTCATAATTGTCAGGTCAACAAAAACATGCAAAGTCTGAGAAAATGTCACAGAGAAGCACAAGGAGACTCAACAATGAAATGTAACATGGGAACCTCAGTGGGATCCCCTGGAACAGAAAGAGGACATTAAGTTAAAAAGTAAGGGCATGTGAATAAACTATGGACCTTAGTTAATAATAATGAATCAATACTGGTTAATTAATTTTTAACAAATGTACCATACTAATGTTAGATGTTAATAATTATAGAGGAAACTATGTTGGGGGAGGGGGCGTTTATGAGAAGTCTGTATTATCTTCTAAGTCTAATTTGTAAACTTAAAACTGATTTAAAAAATAAGCCTAGTAGAAAAAAATACAACTGCATAAAAAGTTAATCAGAATAAGGTAAAAACAATATAACTTATGCTATACACACACACACACCCCCACCCTAAAATAACAAAAAGTAGAGCAGAGAAAAGTATATGGAACTTACATGACAAAGGGATAATAACATTGATATATAAAGAACTTCTAACAATACAGTATAAGGATAAAGGCCAACGACTCTATACAAAAGGTGAGCAATGAGAGAAAAAGGAATATGAATGGCTTTTAATAATGTAAAGATATGCTCTATCTCATTTATAGTAAGAGAAATACAGTTAAAACTATTCTGGGGCCGTACTTGGTAGTTCACACCTGTAACCCCAGCACCCTCCCAACGTGGGAGGATCGCTTCAGGCCATGCGTTTGAGACCAGTCTGGAAAACATAGGGAGGCTCCATCAGTCCAAAAAATCAAAAAATTAGCTGGGCATGCTGGCATGTACCTGTAGTCCTAGCTACTTGGGAGGCTGAGGCATGAGGATTGCTTGAGCCCAGGAGTTTGAGGTTTCAGAGAGCTATGATCATACCACTGCATTCAAACCTGGGTGACAGAGCAAGAACTTGTTTCTTAAACAAACAAACAAAACTACTCTGGGAGATTATTTCTCACTTACTATATTTGTAGGCCTGAGGGCAAACAGATACTCTTACTATAGCATTGTACAACCCTTATGGAAGAGCGTTTGGAAGCTTCTTTGACTCAGAAATCTCACTACTAGGGATCTATCCAATGGATCCATTGGCAAAAATACAAAAAGACATACACACACAAAGAACTATTCACTGCAGTTGAAATAATCATATAACTGTAATACTATCTTAAAAATTAAATGGACTAAAACATAAATGGAATTGATTAGTGAGACCAGAAATATATCTGTATATGGATAATTGATTTTTGATAAACCTGCAAAGGCAATACAGTGCAGAAAGAATAATCTTTTCAAAAAATGTTGCTGGAATAATTAGATATCAATATGGAAATAAAAGAATTTCAATCCATACTTCACACAGTATAAAAATTAACTCAAAATTACAGATCAAAGACCTAAAATATCAAATCTAAAACTATAAAACTCTTTAAAGAAAACATAAGAGACCACCTTTGTAACTATGGATTAAAGATTTCTCAGATACAATACCAAAAGCATGATCTATAATAGCAGAGATGGATTAAGTAGACTTTGTCAAAATTTAAAAACTCTGCCCATCAAAAGATGTTATTTTTATGTAGTCCTGTGTTTAAATAGGAACTATGAACTCAAATCATCTTCAAAACAAAACCCAAAACCTAGCTTTATCTACTGAATCAACTTAGTAGAAATAAACACCTGCATGTGCTTGAGCTCAGATTATGGTCTCTAAATACTATTTCCTACCAAAACAATCCCTTGGAGAAATTTCTAGCTCGAGTTAGAAAAGGTATAAGAGGAGCTAGGAATATATAATAGAAACAGAAAGCAAGAAAGTTATTTAATATTACTGGGTCCATCAAAAGGATTCAAGAGCCAAACTGAATATGCTCCCACTGGCCAAAGATAGGACTCTTTGAGCAGCAATAAAATAACAACTAGAATGAATTGATTATAGATCTCAAATATATCTAAAATCATGAGATTAAATAAAAACCCAAATAATTGATCAGTGTTGAAGACAGCTAGGAAACCAACTTATTATTTTGAAAAATAGTAAATAAAAGATGAAGAGTTAAGCATATATACCTGCCTTCCTATACAAACCATTCCTCAGGATAACCTAGCAGCTGATATAAGGGAAGTTTCTCTGTATAGAGGTATTTCAGGCAATAAATGAAGCAATAATGGTAGAATTTTAGTATTAGTATTAAGCAACCAAGCATAGACTCATGGAGGTAAAGGGTGACCATATATGGCTACAAAATCACAATAAAAAGACAACAAACAAAATATAATGCCACCTATTTCAGAAGTTCTCCTCCCCCTAAAATATTCTTTTAACTATTACTGATCATGGCCTTAGCATTAATTACAAAAACACAGATGAAACAGAAATTATTAAGTGACACCATGTGATGCAGTAAGTTCAGACTGTGGAAAACACAGAACAAATGACAAGGTTCCTTCAACAAAAACGTTAAGGAAGAAAGGGAGGAAGAACATGAAGAAGGAGAGGGGAGAAAAAAGAAAACTGGAGACAGAGAAAGACAAAGTGGCATCAATTAAAAAAGACAAAAAAAAAAAACACAGCCAATTACAATGATTGG
The DNA here is from genome assembly GCA_008750895.1 of Mirza zaza. Taxonomy (NCBI): domain Eukaryota; kingdom Metazoa; phylum Chordata; class Mammalia; order Primates; family Cheirogaleidae; genus Mirza; species Mirza zaza. The sequence goes on from VSMD01127357.1 coordinate 91,774, forward strand.
CTCTTGTTTGGATCCCTATTAAAATAACAAACTATAAATTAATTTTAAAACAATGGAGAAAACATAAACACTATATTTTATCATATTAATTAATTATTGTGAACTTCACTAAGTGTAATAATGGCACTGTAGTTGTGGTTTATAAGAGTTTCTTTTCAAGGTATGCATAAAAATATCTTTAAAAAACAGTCATAAAAACAAAATGTATTTTGTAAAGCACATATAAATGAAAAGGTAAAATATATTAGGATTTTTTTTTATGTTATGGAAAGAGAATCCTAAAGAGTGGGGGGTAAAAATCAACAAATCTAAACTGAACAGTGAAACAAATGGATAATAACGTGCCAGGAAATAAAGAGCACAAGTGACACGACCCCTCCCACTTGAAGCCCAAAGCAAAGAAACCAAACCAAACAACAAACAGTAAGCCCTGGTACATGGCCTCAAATACTTTAATGTTCATGAAAATCACGTGTATCATCATTCCACGTTACAGCTAAAGAAACAGACTTAGCGTTCCTCAGGATCGGCAGCCGGAGAACACCGTATTCAAGCCTCAAACTTTCAACAGAGAGCTAGGAGCCCCTAGACAACACCTAAATTTGTATTAAGTAATTTAAAATTCTCAGTCCTGACAAATCATAGGATTACAGACACATTACTTCTTTATACACTCACTCATGAAATATCTATGCTATAATTTAATATGATATATAGTCACCTTCTAGGTCCCTAACAGTTCTGAATATTTTCCTTTCTTTAAGCTCCTCTCCAAAAATAAACCCTGTTGCAATAAACTTTTTCACTTCTGTACCTATTTTTTGAGAATTTTTAACATGAACAGACATTGAATTTTGTCAAATGCTTTTGCTGCATATGTTATCGAGATGATCATGTAGATTCTTTTGAGGATGTAAATGAAACTTTTCAGGTAAAAAGCATTGTGGATAAAAGAAACAGAGAAAGAGATTCAGAACATCAATTTATTATTTTAATGTTGCACATCAACATTTTTATGCTAAGTGTAAGTTAAAATTTGGTTTATAAAATTGTTTTAAATGAGTGTATGCTAAGGATGAGTTTTAAAAATTATTCACTATTTGGCTTTAGAAATGAAATTCTTTACAGCAGCCTATTGGATGATACAAAGTATTAAGTGTTGCTGCTAACAATCTTGTAGCCAGATTTAACACTATTCCAAATGGTGTCATGAACATGGCTGCAGTGAACAAGTGCTTGCATGGGCAGAAATCTTTATAACTAAGATGTAAGTTCAATGACAGAACTGAAGATCTGCATATTGACTTGCCCATCTATGGTCAATCGGTCTACACACTTATCATTGAAAAGAACTTCAATTTGCTTTTCTCTGTGAGAGGATGATGTAGTAATGAAGACTACAGAACAGCATGTGTGCAGCAAGAATGTTTATGTCTTATTAGCTATAAAATAAGAACTTAGGCTTCAGTTTTTTCGCCTGAGAAATTGAGATAATATGTATTTCATAGAGTTATTGTGAGCTATTATACAAGTTAATACAAAACTAAGACAAACAACAAAAACAATCAGCACAGTGTCTGGCACAGGGTGAATGTCAGTCCGTATTATCCACTATCATTATTTTCCTTATTATTGAAGAAACTGGCTGGCCCACATTGACAACTGTGATTAATAACTCAATGTGAAGTTCCTCCCTGTGATCACCACTAAACCCTTTCCATGCTAACTGGCAGGATGATGAGGCACATAAGCATTTGTCTGAAACAGCCGGTTCCTACGTAGAAGTCTAGGGATAGGCTCAGAGATTCTATAAACTCTTCATATTTAAAATTTTAAGTATAAAAGTACATTTTTATGGAGAGAAATTTCAGAGTTCTTATAAGATTCTCAAATGGGATCATGACCCCAAAAAAGCTAAGAATCTCTTCTAAAAGTCTAAAAGATAAACTCCAAACTCTTTCATATAGCGTGGGAGGTGATATTCAATGCTTCCCTGTCTACCTTCCTTAGCCTCCTCTAGCTCCATATCTTGCTTTTCTCTCCCAGAAACATCAGGGTTTCCACAGTTCTCCCAAATAAACTGTGCAGTGTCTCCACTGCACACCTTTGCTCACCTTGTCTCCCCTATGGTCCTCTGATCCCTTCACTCTTAGTAACCCCTATTCATCTGCCTACTTTTGAGAGCCAGCGCACAGGAATGACTTCCTCCAGAAATCCTCCTTACACTTGTCGATGGTTTGTTATGCGCTGCTTCTCTGGGTTCCCATAATGTTCTATATAGATCTGTAATACTGAATTTACTTTATCTTATGCTGTGGCATTGATCCATTTCGTGAAGAGACTATTAACTCATTGAGAGCAACTTATCCATCATCGATCTAGCAAAATGCCTGATACAAATAGCTCTTAATAATATGTTGAATGCATAAGTGTATGAAAACATAGTTGAACACCTTTTATTTTTCATAAGGCTTGCTCTGGTCCTGGAAATACTGTATAGTGTGAAATATGCTCAGAAAAAAAATATTAAGCTCTTTTTCATAGCTTTCAATTACTATTATCAAAATTTCAAAAAGTGCCCACTTTCTTAATAGGCTAGCATCACTCAGGAGAAAATCACTCCTTCTCCCCTGTCCCTTGACCAACATTTATGTGTATTCAACTTGCCTGATAAAATAAGACCAACGTTCTATACTCTGTGCCTGAAGGCTCCTACTAGGGATGCAATTGGCTTCCTATCATAAGACAATTGGAAAGGCCAATGTGTACACAATGAATCAGTTTTGGGGCTGCTTTGTAACCATGCCTTCTTCCAAAAAAGAAGCAATCAGGTTCATTGTCATCACTTTCTCAGCTATAAAAGAATATTCTTCCTTCTTGATAAGAAAACTGATTATATCCATTCCTTTCTATTTAAACACTTATCTACATGCTACAAAAGGGAGCAGGGAAGCCTAATTCTCTGTTACAGAATCATATGGTCTTCATAGGTTGCACTTGCTTAATGTGTTTACATTTTTAAATTGTGTCTTCTACACTGAATGGCATCATCATACTGAGTTCATGAATCGTGTTGTTGGAGACAGAACTGAGGAGTGGAGAGCCTTAAAGGGTCAGTCTAACATGGTTTTCAAATATGGCTTTATTATATTAACTGATAGAACAACACTTGACAAATCACTTTATCTTTTTTAAGACCCAGTGCTCATCTTTTTTTCTTTTTTGAGACAGAGTCTTGTTCCATTGCCCAGGCTAGAGTGCACTGGTGTCATCATAGCTCACTGCAACCTCAAACACCTAGCTTCAAGCAGAAGATTCTCCTGCCTCAGCCTCCTGAGTAGCTGGGACTACAGGCCTGCAACATCACACCCAGCTAATTTTTCTAATTTTTGTAGAGACAGGATCTCACTCTTGCTCAGGCCGGTCTCGAACTCCTAGTTTCAAGCAATCCTCCTGACTTGTCCTCCCAGAGTGTTAGGATTACAGGTGTGAGCCACCTTGCCGGGCCAGCCAATTGGCTCGTCTTTAAAATTGGATTATATCCTCTCTACCTCAAAGGTTGCTTTGAAAGCAAAATAGTTCTTAACAAGAATCTACATAGGGCCGAGCATGATGGCTCACGCCTGTAATCCTAGCACTCTGGGAGGACGAGGTGAGAGGATCACTCAAGGTCAGGAGTTCGAAACCAGCCTGAGTAAAAGCAAGACCCCGTCTCTACTAAAAATAGAAAGAAATTAATTGGCTAACTAAAAATGTGTAGAAAAACTTAGCTGGCCATGGTGGCGCATGCCTGTAGTCCCAGTTAGTTGGGAGGCTGAGGCAGAAGGATTGTTTGAGCCAGGAGACTGAGGTTGCTGTGAGCTAGGCTGATGCCACAGCACTCTAGCCAGGGCAACAGAGTGAGACTGTGTATCAAAAAAAAAAAAAAAAGAATCTACACAGAATCACTTGAGAACATTTCCAATATATACATGCCCATAACTTGAAGCATGCACTACACACTCTGAATTTCTAGTATATTATTTTAAAAATCTACATATGCATGAATTATGATACTTTTAGGTGCATAAACACAATAGAGTACTCAGTAGCCATAATAAAAGAATGAGGATAATCTCTATTACTGAATATAGAGTGGTCGCCAAAATATATTGTTAAGTGAAAGAAAGGAAGATACAGAGAGATGTTTATAGTAAATTTTATATACAAAAGAAGAGGGAATGCAACTATATACACTGTTTTTTTTTTTTTTTTTTTTTTTTTGAGACAGAGTCTTTCTCTGTCACCCAGGCTAGAGTGCAGTGTCGTCAACATAGCTCATTACAACTTCAAATTGCTGGGCTCAAGCAGTCCTCCTGCCTCAGCCTCCCACAGTGCTAGGATTACAGGTGTGAGCCACCTCACCCAGGATATGTACACATTTGGTTTGTTTTTATTTATATTTTTTGCAAGAATTTGGAAGGTTCTGAAAGGGGGTGGTGGTGGTGAGAATAGGAATGAAAGGAAGACACGTCCTTAGGATATAGTTTTATCAACCTTTGCCTTTTGAACTGTGTAATCGCTTAAAAATAATAATTAAATAAAGTCTCATCACTTCAAATAAACTGCAACAAATGAATCTAATAGCACGTTAAATTGATAGTATAAGCCACAGAAAGCACAAAATCTAGTATTTCAAGTGACAAATTTTAGACTTATTGCTCGGCCTTGGATATAGTTTAATTATAGAAATATTTGCAAAGAAATCTTAAATTTCAGTCAGTAGTTTTATTGTTAGTAGTAATATGGAGATTATAATTTTGAGACTAGTTACTTGATATTACAGTATAAAACAAGTATGTTATTTTAACCAGAATGTTTTAAAGAAATATAAATAGAAAATAGAAAACAAACTTTTTGCTTTAAAAACAAAACTTTTATTTCAAAACTTTATATTAAAACTGACTTCAAAATATCAAATATTAACTCATGATTTATATATATACACACACATACACACAATACATATACATACTCACACATATACACCTTTTTTCCCCTTAGCTCTGTTCACCAAAAGTCTAGAAGCAATGTCACCACAGTAGAAATAAGCACACCTATTACTCAGATGTTGATTTCTAAATACCATTCCCCATGTTGAAATATTTAGGATAATGTAATGTGATATATGCAACTTACTTTCAAATGGTTCTAAAAGAAAATACTTCTATGTATAGATAGATATTGGACAGAACACATATGATAAAATGTTAATACATTTAAAATGGTTAGAATATATCATTCATTGTATTATTTTTTCAAATTCTCCATGTATGATCATTTTCATTATAAAAAATTTGACTATGGAGAAAAAAGCTATACAGATGATTTCAATGCATACTCTTAAGTGAACCATAGAAGTACACAGAAGATACTTAAAACTGGTTATTTTTCTTAATCTTTTTGGAGTCCTCCATATGTACCCCCCAAAATTTAGAGAGTATGATTCTTATATAAGCTATAAAGCAAAGGGCGTAGAACTAGGATTTAGAAAATTCCTAGATTGTTAATGGAATTCACAACAGTTCCCTCATCTCAGAAACAGGAAAGTTAGAAAGGGTGGGATTTGAGGTTATTTATCCAAATGCATTCACAATAGTTTCCTGATCTAAGAAATAGAAAAAAATGTACCTAGTCTGTGTACTTAAAAGAGTTCCTCAGAAAATCAAGTGAGATGACGATCAAGGTAGTTCATAAACTCTAAAAGTGCTATGTAATACTAAAAAATATTATCTTTTTTTTCTGATTTTCTAGTTTTCAGATACAGAGACTATTTTGTAAATCATGCATGGCAGTCAAGATTTTAATATTCAGTATATCTTCAACATTTAGACTATATGATTTACTTAATATTATATAAGCAGTTTTTGAATCTGCTTTAAAAGACAATATGGAATTGGGGATATCTTTGATCCCCTTCTATGGCAGAGTAAGTTTCTCTCTCTTGGTGTCTGTCACCTCAGGTTGTATTCTGCTAACTTGCTTCCTAATTCTGAAGCATTTAAAAAATTTTTATTCTAATACTATTCTGTATACATCTAAGTCAAATATCATAATTCAGACAAGGACAAAGTTATGTAGGACCAAGTGAAGCTTTTAAAAGACACATAGTTTTTTTGTTTGTTTGTTTTGTTTTTTAAATCTTCCTCAATAGGCCTGAGATATAGAATACTTACTTTCCTTTCACTTAGTAAAACTGTTAGAAGATTGAGATTCTTGGAGTAAGAGTGCTTGAGTGTGTGTGTGTGTGTGTACTTGTATGTTACGAGTACTATATGTATGTACTGGAAGGAGGGAGACATCTTGTACCATTCCTTGGAAGATCTTCAAAATACCCAGGGTGAATGTATAGTCTGAATAAATACCCTCAAAAGCCACCCCTCCCTAGGTTAACCTTATTTGGATACATTTTCCACTTTTTCTTCACTTTTAGCTTTGATCACTTTTGGAACAAGTAAGATCAAAATGCTCCCAAAGTCAGGGGAAAAATATTAATTGGCTGAGAAGTAGTACAACCCAGCTGGAGCTGTATGGAGTTCTTTATATAGAAACTTTCCCTTGTGCCAATCTTCTTCCCAGAGGCTCATTTCATTTCCCTGCTGGTAACAGTCACATCACTTCACAGTTCATTGATACTGCATTGGCAACCTTTTGTTTTCAATCAAAGGAAGATGCTGCAGCAATGCTCAATTGAACTAAGTATACATGACACAGTGTACCTGTGTCCTTGCCACAGAGGACGGTGGGAGGGGGGTAAAGGAAAAGATGACATCCCACATCCCATATTCCATTACTTTACCCAGAATTGGATTATGATAAATTATGGTGACAGAGCTCAGACAAATGCTGATGCCATCTCTTCTGTTGTTTTACCCGCACACAGCACTCCTAAGGACTGTATCAAGTCTCCAAAACCGATTCTCTGTCACTCATGGTTGAAGATGAAAGGCCAGTGTTCAAATAAGTTTTTAAACAGTTTCCACGAAGATTGAATTTGCTATTTCCTCCCTTACTGCTTTGTAATCATGGAGGGGTCACGATAGGTGTTTGCTGATGGGAACTTTTCTGTGTATCTCCTTTAGTGAAAGACTTCTTTAAGGTCAAAGAACATATATATTGTGTGGGTGGGTGACAGTGCCAGGTGACATTGTATCCAGGCTACTTTAAAGCCTACCGCCATCATCCTCCTCATGTATTCGCTCAGCAGTAACACAATACCAGCCACTAAAAGAAACAATTGCTACCCCAAAGGAGCTTCCAATAAACTGGGAAAAGAGCAAATGTTAAGTGGAAAAAAAGAGGAACAAGTGGGAACCCTTGACTTCAACCTGGGGTGCCGAGGCAGCTTGCATTTTACAAGAGGCAACAATAAACACTTTTGATAATGGGAATTACACATTTAGGTTATCTAAAACTTCCTATTTATTTGGATTTGGCGAGCATTAGGTAAATTGTGTTATTGTTATTTCAACTTTTTTCAAAAATATGAAATTATGTTTTTTAAGGTTGACAATATGAGAAAAGTTATAACTTAGTAAATTTTATTTTAAACTTAGATTATTTAAGGCCCACAGGAGAAAAAAAATTTTTTTTTAAGTTCTTGGTCTTTCTTTTCCACCTCCAAAATTCTTATATTAAAACCGCATCATCAATGCGACAGCATTAAGAGGTGGGACCTTCGGGGGTAATTAGGTCCTGAAGAGGCCCCAGGGAGCTCAGTTGCCCTTTCCTCCACATGAGGACACAATGACAAGGGGCCACCTGCACACCAGGAAACACCCCCAACCAGACCCTGCATCTGCTGGCACCTTGATCTTCCCAGCCTCCGTAACTGTGAGAAACAAATTTCTGTTGCTTATAAGACCCATTTTACAGTATTTTGTTACAGTGGCCCAAATAGTCTAAGGCAAATAGACCAAGGTCAAAGACTGAGACAAATGCTGCAGAGGAAGGAAATGGAGAGGGGTTTGTTAGGAGATGCTGTATAGAAGACAGAAAATTTGAGCAGGGCTTTGACAGAAGAGAGCGACTTAGACAGAAATATATTTAGCAGAGAATAGTGAGTTCAAATAGCAAAGAGTAGGTATGGCCATTTTGCAAAATAAGAGAGGACCAGTTTTCCCCAGACCAGAAACGGACATTTAAAGTTAGGACTCAGGCCGGGCATGATGGCTCACGCCTGTAATCCTAGCACTTTGAGAGGCTGATGCCGGTGGATCGCTCAAGGTCAGGAGTTCGAAACCAGCCTGAGCAAGAGTGAGACCCCGTCTCTACTAAAAATAGAAAGAAATTAATTGGCCAACTAAAAATATGTAGAAAAAATTAGCCAGGCATGGTGGCACATGCCTGTAGTCCCAGCTACTCGGGAGGCTGAGGCAGGAGGATTGCTTGAGCCCAGGAGTTTGAGGTTGCTGTGAGCTAGGCTGATGCCACAGCACTCTAGCCTAGACAACACAGTGAGACTCTGTCTCAATCAATCAATCAATGTTGGACTCAGAGGTCCACACCTGCCCCCAGACCAGGGATGCTCCAGGAGAAGATGAGGGGAAAGATTTATAGGAATTGTGGTACTAAGGGTGGGCCAGGAGATTCTTTTTCTTTTTGGGAAACAACGTATGGATTACAAATAAGTTGGAAAGTAATTCTTTCTATAAATATCCCTTAATGAAAGATTTATTCAAGGTCAAAGAACCCATATGCTGTGTGGTGAGTGGCAGGTATCAGCATTGGGCACCACCAACCCCGTGTCCTCTCCAGGTTAGATGTTCTTCCCTGACAACCTCATCACAGCCCAGTGTTTTCTTACATTACATTTCTGAGTTTTAGTATTTATTCTTCTGTCTTTTCCACTAAACTGTGAGTAGCAGAATAAAGGCAGTGGTGTTATTTCTGCACTCTCAGTGTCTACCACACTGTTTATCGCATAATAGGAATTTAAAGAATGTTCACTGTTGATGTATTCTATGCTATAAATCAAGAAATCAGAAAACACCTATAAAATAAATACTTTGAGGGCATGGTTTAGCTTCTTAGTTAGAAAAATTAGTTTAAACAGATGAAAACAGAGAGGAAAATTTCTATGGAGGTTTAAGGGGGTCATTAGGTCAGTTAGAAAAGTGGGAGTCATGGCCAGGCGTGGTGGCTCACGCCTGTAATCCTAGCACTCTGGGAGGTCCAGGCGGGCGGACTGCTCGAGGTCAGGAGTTCGAAACCAACCTGAGCAAGAGCGAGACCCCGTCTCTACTATAAATAGAAAGAAATTAACTGGCCAACTAATATATATAGAAAAACTTAGCCGGGCATGGTGGCGCATGCCTGTAGTCCCAGCTACTCGGGAGGCTGAGGCAGAAGGATCGCTTGAGCCCAGGAGTTAGAGGTTGCTGTGAGCTAGGCTGACGCCACGGCACTCACTCTAGCCTGGGCAACAAAGCGAGACTCTGTCTCAAAAAAGAAAAAAAAAAAAGTGGGAGTCATGCAGCTCTGGAATGTTATTGTGTTATTGCATATGAAAATATAAGGTTTCCCGGCTAACATGTATGAGACTAACACGACAACAGGATAGGTTTTTGTGTTATTGTCCAAAATGCCATAAAGCAGATGAGAAAAAGAACACAGAAGGAAAGTGGAAAGGACAGAAGGAGAGAATAAGCATTGAGAAATTTTCCCTAGAAAGCTGGGCTCGGTTTGAAGAGAGGGAAAAAAGGCTGCTTAGGGAAGGTGTGTGTCTTCCCTATTCCACATGCAGAAGAATCTGTAGGGCACAGCAAAGCAGGAAAGCCAAGGAAGGGGAAGGAGTGAAAAAGGCAAGAGCACAATTTGAAGGTAAATAGTATTCAGGCTGGGCATCAAGCATTGAGTGGCAGAACTTTCCCAGAGAAGCAAGCTGAGGTGAGCATGAGCCATTTGCCCTTTGGAAGAGGGAGGGTGGGCTCAGTGTAGCAGGCCATTGCTAGGTAAGAAATGCCTCCTGGTCTTTTTTGAGACTATCATGACATGTACTTCATTTTCACATCAGTTTTCTTTCAAAGATGTAAAGCGTATAACCTTGGGAAGATCACACATGTCTCTGGCAACTGCTCACCTAACAAATAATTTCTAAGGCTTTCCACTGTTCACACTAACATTTAATAGTTAGTTCTAAGATACTATATAGTTTCTACTAGAAATTCTAAAAGGCCAAGCAACAACAAAAATTACATGTGAAAAAGATACAGGGGAAGAATAAAATAATACTTATTCCAAAAAAAGGAATTAAAATAAGGTAATAAATTTTGAGGAGATGTCAGTGCTATCCAGAATTTTGAGAACTCTTGGTCCCCTGACTCCAAATCGCTCTGGGACTCACTTCCCCGATATTATCACCGCTGAGGCTGAGGCTGTGCCGGACATGTGTGTCCAAGGGCAGACTGACCCAAGCCCTCAGTGCTCAGCTGAAACTGTCACACATGCCAAATTCACATCATGAATATTCAGCTTCTATCAGAATATCAATGTATTTTATCATATTCATTGCCAGCATTACAAACATATAATGAAAAAAAACACCTGGACTTTATACAGCAAATAATTGATCTTGTGAGAGGGAAAAAAAAAAAAAAAACAAGCAGCAGTAAAATGTGGCTAAAATAACGAGGAAGAAATATTTACAACATATTTAGAGTTTGTTCAAGTAAGATAAAAACTGGCAGAGGTCTGCTCTGTGCCTCCATTTTCCCACATCAGATACCAGAATCTTGCATAGGCATCACTGAGCAAGGTTTAGGATAATGTAAAAGGCATGCCTTATTAACTCTTGGACATCTCATTTCTTGGTCATAAATCCTATTAACTTGTATAACAAACTGCCATAAAACTTGGAGATAAAAGATAATTTATGCTCAGTGTACAGAAGCTAATGTTTCTGTACTCCTGAGAAGCACAGGACCAGAAAATGAGAAAGTATATATGTGAAACCTGGAGCTGTCCACCGCCCACGCGGGCAGCATGATAAACACAGGGCTCTGAGCACCTGACCCTCTTCTGCAGGAAGATGCCCACTAGTCATTGGCATCAGCCACACTTCGTGCCTAGAACGCCTCTCCTCTATTTCATAACGCCCCCTGCTCGTAAAAGGTGATGATGTCTTATTAAGAATACAGTTTTGGATGTAAAACAGGGATGTTTACTTTAAGGGAGGAGCTGTTACGCATACTATTTTGAATTTTCTATTTTAAAATAGCAGAGTGAACCTTGCTTCAAAGTAAATGATACTAACTGTGGTTTTCTCTCATAATGACATCTGGACCTACGGTAAGTGACATATACCAAAACACAATATAAAAAAACCTTATATGCTAAAAATTCAACCGGTTACAAATATCTTTCCATATTCATATAGAACTAGAACTGCATCATTGTATCCTTGTTTTATTTTATTTACTTATTTTCTTATTTCAGAATATTATGGAAGTATAAGTGTTTTAGTTATATAAATTGTTTTTGTACAGTCTGAGTCAAAGTTATAAGTGGGCCCATCCTCCAGACAGTGTGCATTATACCCGTTAGGTGCAAATTTACCCATCCCCTCCTATCCCTCCCACCTGCGTGATTTCTGATGAATGTTATTTCTGTATGTGTATATAGTGTTGATCAATGAGTTCCAATGTAATGTATTCTTGTTTTAAAATCCAATGTATAATTAACAAATGTAAATCACAGAAAGGGGATTGAAAAGAGAATGTAGATTTTAGATTAGAACAAATTAAACACCTTAAGTGAATTGCTACTAGACATATAGGTCAGTCCCAAATGACTAAAATAATGCTAATGAATGGAAGGTGATAACTTATTTATACAACCTAGTCTCATGAGGGCCTCACATGTAGACTCTTCTAAAAGAAACACAGAACATCACAGAAATACTAAGGTGATCTAAGGATAGGCTTTTTAAAAAGGGATCAAGAGAGGCACATTTTAGTTCCAGGGTCTAGGGCTATCCTAGCCAATTAACATTAGTATAGCAGATACAACAGTAGTTCTCTTACCAACTTATGACATTAAAAAATTTATTAGCCCAATAGTTCCCATGAGATGTCTTATTATTCTTCCTGCTACTATCTTTAATTTCAGACAATCTATAATTGTAAAACAAATTCTAGAAGATGCTGTTCTCAAACCTAACACTTATAATAATTAACATTTATATTGAATTTTACCACTTTTAAGGGACATTAGCAAAGCTCAATGGTAAAATCATTTAATTTGCTTATATGCTAAAAATTATTGATATATATAGATTTTGTTATAGTTTAGAAAAACTCAAAAAGTCATTTTTCTTTAATTTAGGTGGGCTTATTTGAAAATTATGTCATGGAGAAAAAAAGTATATATATATATTTATTTATACATACACATGCACACAGCAGCCAGCCCTCAGTTATACATTGCTTATAGGTAATTACCAGCCTATGGGCTGTGATCTGTTTTAAGAGGTTATCATTTGCACCTTAGTCCGTTAACCCCATGAAAGAGGAAATGCAGTGTGCCTAATGTATATGCACACTCTAGCACATAGGTAACATGTAACACGCAGTTACATGGAAAAACACCTGACAAAGCCAGTTCAGTCCCAACGGTGCAAGTCTCATTTCTAGGATGTAGAATGCTTCTGTTCAATAATTTATTATGGCATTTAGTATTAATCATAGTTTTAAGTATACAATTAAAATTCTTTAAAACTATGGAGATCCACTCAGACCTTAAACTCCCAAACATACTCATTTTGACACTTGCATTTGAATTATTAATTGTCTTGCTATTCTGTTACTAAAAGTGATTAAAAAAAAAAAAAGCAGATGACAAAAAATGACACGAGGCTGTGTCTCTAGCAAAAAAGGTGTCCCTGGAGTACACAGGCAAAGGGGAGAAAGGCCGCACTGTTAACCCCACAGGTGGAAGCCTGTACCCTGCTGTTGTCCTTCCTTTGAGGGACAGGGCTGTGATGTCATGTGAACTTTCTGCCCCGCACTATATATAATAATTATTTCTTTAGGATAAGGTAATTTTCTGGTTGTTTCCATGACACAAAACCAAAATTAGAGATGGGGGAGGCAGATAAGAAAACAAGTGAATGAATAATTACACAGGCTGTGCTCTGAAGAAATAACAAGATATTCTGATAAGGGTTACCTAACCTTGGGTAGGATGGTTGGTGAAGGCTTTTTTGGGCATGTGACATTTAAGATTACATGAAAAATTGAGAAGCTGATTATATGAAGAGTGCAGAGAACTGTTCTAGGCACAAGGAACAACATGTGCAAAGTCCTTGAGGTGAAAAGCAGCTTCATGTGCCTAAGAAACTAAAAAATGACACTGAGTCTGAATCCTTGTTATTGAAGTAGAAAAATATCATGAGGTGAGGTTAGAGAGTTGGGCAAGGGCTAGATCTTTGAGCTGTCCAGTATGGTAGCCATAAGCTGTATGTGGCTGTTGAGTACTGAAAATGTGGGTAGTCCAAACTGACATGTGCTGTAAGTATATAACACATATTGAATTTTGAAGATTTAGCACCCCACAGAGAGAATGTAAAATATCTCATTAATAATTTTTATATTATTAATATATGTTGAAATAATAATACATTGGATGTATCAGGTTAAATAAAGTATATATAATTAATTTCAAAAACAAAAACAAAAAAACCAAAAAAACCCCAAAATTACAATAGAATTCATAGGGCATTGTGTTTGGGGATATAAGCTATGCAGATACATTTAACATGATTATTATGCCTGGATAACAGGGGGTTCTGCTTTAGTAAATGACTAAAATCTAACACACTGTATGTTATATCCCTATAAATTATGTAGGGTCATGATTCTAGAACTTCTTTGAAGACTCCAGTTTCTGGCAGTTGCAGAGCGACAGTGTTCTGTGTTCTGTTTCCTCTTCCTGGGCCCATAGGCTTCGTTTTCTAGACTTCCTTGCAGCTGGACTGGGATAGCATAACCTGCATTCTCACCAACGGGTGACACAGGCCATGTCCAGGCCTGGCCTTGGAAGACATGCAGAGTGACTTCCTAGCAATCTTTTCCCCTGCTGCAGCAATGTGTTCCAGTTGGCTAAGGTATTAAACGGAGGGTGCTACCCAAACCAGATTTCCCATTAACGAGAAAAAAACTTAATAAACTTAATCCCTGGTAAGCCTCTCAGATTTGAGGTTAATTATTACTGCAACACAGACAGGGTAGGATCCAACTTGCAGAGGCAGTATGGTAGATTATTGCCCTGACAAAGTGAAGACAATAAAAAATTCTAGAAGAAAATTAAGATAATCTTTTAAAATGTGTCAAAACATCTGTTAAAAAATTAAAAAATACTGCTCAAAAGCCAAAAACTAAGCTTTGACATAAAAAGAAGACCAAAGTGAACTTTCACCTTAAGGGTGGTTACCAAATCAGATGAACTTGGGCTTCAGTTGCTAAGGCCTCTTAGTATTGAAGGTCACCAGGAGATAAAGCCCAAGGCCTGCCCAAGATGGAAATCTAAAAGGAGGCTGCACCATACAAAGCAGAGATCCTAAATATCAACATGCATAGAAACAACGCTCCCCTTGGACTGCTAGGAAAACTGCCCGAACAAACCTTGGCACTCCATAGCTGAGAAGAGGGAAAAAATCTCCCTTGAGCATTTGCAACCAGGTGTCAAATTCCCAGCAGTATCATTATGCATTCTTGATCTGTACTGCCAACATGGTCCAAAAAAGTCTCAAACAAAATGTTCTAAGTTGTTAATGCCCCCACAGAACTGGGCTAGGAGCCTGGCAAAAGCAAATACAAATTCTCCTTGGGCTTACTTTTTAACCCACGTCTCAAGTAATTCCGACAGGCAACATTCTCAGAAATGTGAGGTCATGGCCCAAACTCATAAACCACAGAAGAAATTGAGGTTATGAAATAGAAAAGCAAAAGTGAACATAAGAGACAGTTGACTTACATTAGAATTATTCTAGAATATAAAATAAGTTTGATAATTATGTTTTAAGAAAGAACCTTGAAAATGTGAGTAAAGGGCAAGCATACGAGAAAGAAGCATTGTGGCAGGAATTAAAAACGCAGTGGGTGGCAGAACAGACACAGCTGAAGTGGGACAGGGAAGTAGAGTACAGAGGTGATAAAGCACTTCAGAATATAGCCCAGAGTGACTGAGACATAGAAAATATGAGAGAAAAGTTCTGAGATATGTATGATACAAATAGTGGATCGTATATGCATTTAATTGGAGGTGCAGAAGAAAGGAAAAAGTGCTAAGGGCAATATTTGAAATCATAATGATTGGAAGTTTTCCAGAACTGATGACAGACAGTAATGTATAGATAGAGGAAATCCAATGAATCCCAAGCTGAATGAATTCTGGAAAGTTCACAATTATACCAATTACAGTGAAGATGCAGGATACTAAAAACATTGAAAAGACCTTAAAGAGCAAAAATCATTTTTTAGATGTGGCTTTTTCTATTAGATAATCTTCCAATTACACTTTTAAAAAAATTACTGCACTACCTCTTTAACTAATAATCTATTAAACATATTATCTACACAGCTACGACAGCTTTAGTTAACATACCATCAATTCAATACAATATAACAAAGCTTAATGCTTCACAATGGTAGAAAGTTTTAAAACTTCAGAAATTGTTGTTTAACAAATAAGAAATCTAAGAAGCATATCCATGCATGTCACACCACTAACTGAAATCTTTTAAGACTAGAAAACTAATTGCAATACTGATGTGAAGAGCCTTAAATTCCACACAAAGGAGTGTGAACTCTTTTGCCACAGGTCTTGGGAAGTTCTTGTCTTCTAACATTTTTCTATACTATATTCTATATTTTAGCTGCACAGAACTCCCTGCTGATTCTATGATACATCCTGCACTTCCATGTTTCTTTACTGGCTCCTCCTGGCTTGAATGATTTTTCCCATCATCTCCAACAACAAACATCTACTTATCCTTGAAGATTTTGTTGAAATGTAAGCTCAATGGGAGATGTTCCATGAAGGCAAGTGTTTTTGTCTCTCTTTGTTTTTTTTACTGCTGTATCCATAGAAAAGAGTCTGCCATACAGCAGGTACTCAGTAAATAGTTGTTGAATTAATTGAGCAAATAACATGTAAGTGCCTCTACAGAGACCTTCCCTATAACACCCAGATTATTTATTCTTTGATCATCTTTAGGTATGAATCTTTTAACATTGGATTACGATTACATTTTTATAAATGTCTCCTTCATTGGGCATGGACTGGAGAGCAGTGCAAGAGATAGGGAGCAGGCACTGCATAGCCGTTTGCTGACCAAATAAATGAACAGCATGGACTTTGAAATCTGAGTTCTTCTGCTCCTCTTGTACAAGTGGAATAAACAAGGCTAGAAAATGCAAAGAGCCAGGAAAAAAATGCAAAACTGGCTCAACAATGGTAAGCAGTCATTAAATTTGCTATATTAACCAAACAATAATTTTTAGTAATGACATGCTACAGATAGTGGACATCAGACAGGGTAAAAGCAAAACTGTAAGTAGTAGCACACTACACCGAGAGGCAAAAAGTAAAACAATTGCCTACTGTCTTAAAAATAATGTTTCCAAATAATTATTTTTTAAACTGAAATACACCAATCTTATAAAATTTATTTATTAAGCATTCTGTTCAATGTACTACATTGATAGAAAATTTCCTCAATATTTGTCATTGGAAATAAATGACATTATCACTAGCAATTTATTCTGAGGCAGTGAAATTAATAATCAGACAACTTATGAATAGTCAAAGCTAAAGATTTTTTAAAGTGCTTCACAAAATCAAATCCAGTTTCCAATTATAACGACAACACTCAAAATATATGAGATTTCCATTCGAAATATTTGCAAGCCTTTTGTTTCCCCTGTTGAGGTTTCTCTCAAGTGTCATTCACAATCAGCTGCTCAAAACGCAAAAGCGCTAAACTTAATTCTAAGTCAATTTAATTCGAAGTTACGAGGTTTTCTCTTTTTTCCTGGGCACGAGAAAATGAAAACTTTGGGGCTTGTCGTCCACATGTTGGCTGGTTAGTGACCTGGGGCAGAAAACTAAAGTAGCCCCAAGCAAGCACACCCAGCCAGCCTCATTCAGAGATCAAACACACAAGCAGGGAGTGTTTTCTCCGAGTCTGCTCAAAGGTTAGAGGTTTTGAGAAGTGAAGTGCTCACGTCATATTTACTTTTCACTTACTGGTTGGAGCAGGTAGATGAGAGATCCCTCTTGGATCATTATAATTGGCGAAGGAGTGATGTGAGTCGCTTGGAACAGGGTGTGCACAGATGCCATAATCTGGTCAAAACGCCCAGCAAGGCCTCCGAGGGTCACGATCACGTCAACCTAAGCAAGGCAAAGGTAAAACTGGGGGTCACGTATTTAAAAAATTTTAAATAATTAAACAGCATCAAACACCTAAATAGAGCTTTCAATACTGTAGTTTATTTGATGAGCAATGAAGAAAATGCATCATTTCTGTTCTTCAGATAAAGATATTAAGTTGCTTGTTCAAGGACACACAGCTGGGAAGCAGCAGGGCCAGGTGTCAAGACCAACTCTTTTGAGTACATATTCTAAGTTTTTCCCATCTGCCTATTCACCTAGAAAACTAGCCAACTGTTCCTTTAAAACTCCACTTGCATGTTCCTTTCATGTGGAAGTCTTCTCTGATTTATAATTATCAGCATAGTCAAAGCCGATACATTGATCACAAAAGAGGAAGGATGGAACAGCTTAATTAAAATATTGTAAGAAAACCTTACACGCAATAAAAACTGACAGTAACATTCATTCTATCTGTTATAAAATAGAAATTGTTTAAAAATAGGGAGTGTTTGGTTTTTAGGTTTTAAAAGTTACCTTTGATTTAAAAAAGCTTAGATAATATATAGTCCATGAAGATGGCATAATTTTAGAAAAATAACCTGTTACCCAAAGCACTGATAGAACCTGTTTAATTCCTAGAAGAATAATAAGTGCTATAAGATCCATGAAGCCAAAGGCTGTGTTTCTCTGGTTCAGTGGTTATAGCCTGGTATTTTGCATAGTGCCTTGCAAACCAAGTGCTCAAGAGTTTGATGAAGGAATAAACGAAGGCATTGAAAGAAAAGACTCACTAGCCTAAGGAAGAAATAAATTCACTGCTATACTGTGAGAATATATAAATCAGAATGGGGTTCCATAAAAACACTAAAAGTAAATTACAGAGAACCAAGAATTTTGAAATGAGTTTCCCATTTCTGACCTTGGCTGAGTATAGTGAGAATGGGGATTTTTACTTTGGATAAAATAGTTCATGCCAAACCTAAAATACTTTAAGACAGGAAAACCACACATCTCTAGGACCTACTCTTCTCCTTGGAGATCCTTCCAGAACTCCAAGAATTATTAGGTTTGGGGCTCCAAAAGACCAAGCATCCTAGAAAGCATGTACTGTGAATACATGGGCAAAACCAGGGACATCTGTCAATCTTCAGAGGAAAGAGGTAATTTATTAATTATAAGCAATTAGACTTGTCAAAGAAATGGATTCTGTTTGGGAAATCGAGTTAGGTAAATGGCTTCTATTCATGTTTAGGAGATATTTATTAAGAGGGACACTCCAGGTCATTTGGGAAAGGCCCAGAGATTACATATGACCTAAGAAGAACTAATGAGAATTTGCTTGAAACTAAAGATAAATACAACAAAAGAAGTGTATGACATACAGAAAAAGTTTTAAGGCGCCAGTAAAAAGCCCAGACCATATTCCTATCCACATAATCCTAAAATCACATCAGAAGCAAGGCCTGACAAAAGTTTATTCACTATGCAGATTCTGGAATCCCTTTTTTAGGTTCTCAATTTTTCATTACTAGGCTCTAAACCTTGAGGGATCCCATAACCTTTAAGACTAAAATTTAATCCCGTTATTCTGCAATGGGACATCATTCATGGAATGAATAAGCAATACCTGTAAATCAATCACTGGATTTTTCAGAAGAAAGTAGGAGCACGATTACTTCTCATCACTACACATTTTCCCTACAGGAAGTATTTAGCAAGACTGATTAAACACATTAGAGGATCAATGCAAGCAGCAGGTGGCCATGGGGGAGGAATTGGCATCATACGATTTTTGCAGTTCTCTAGTTCTGGCTGTGACTAGGACAGCTGATCTTCACAGATACAAGAAAAAGGACACATACTACCCCTGCATTTTTACGTAGCTTTTACAAAGCTAGATTAATGTCTTTTAAGACTATAATGCCACTGGGACAGGATGTTCAATCTAAAATAGACCATTTGTAGACTGCAGGGGTGCCTTTTCTAAGTGAAGCCAAATCCCTGTGTGCATATACTTCTAACATCACCCAGCCATACTTTGTTATGACTACTGGCATACTTGTGTCTCTCTCCTTCTGGAGGAGGCCTACGAATCACAGCCACTAGCACAGAGTTTACAACAAGAGTAGATAACAGGTATTTACTGAGCTTCCCTGAGCATGTACAAACTCAGGAAGAACTGACTAAATAATTAGAGAGGCACAAAGCTAATTATTAGGCTGAGTTAATACCTAACCTCTACAAAATAGTATTTCCTTACTTGGCAAGGATTCCAAGAGTTAGTAGTTTTTGAAAAAGGTTACCGTGTCACATTTATTACCCCAGATAGACATTTGATTAATTTATAAGTTCATTTACAAGGGAATGACAAATAATAAAAACTCAATGATTGATCATTTACCATGTGCTAGGAAATACTCTAAACACTTACAATATATCAGTAAAGAAGGTGAAAATCCCTGCCTTCATGGAGCTGATATTCACATGGAGGATAATATAAATTTGATAAAAATAAAATAATGAGTAGAGAAAGGGAGATCAAAAATGCTGGTTGGGAGGATGCTTCAACTTTAGATCTGATAGCTAGAGTAGTCTACATTGAAAAATTAATAGAGCAGCAGCAAAGATCCAAAAGAGCTTGAAGGAATTAGCCACATATATGGAAAACTGGGGCAAGGGTGAGTGTTGAGGCGATCTTTTAGAAAACAGACTATAGGAAAGCCATGAAGAAGTTACATAACCCAAGATGATGTCAAAGAGCTTCAGGAGGTTAGTATCTAGAACAAAATGAGAGATTAGTAGGAGGCGTAGGAAAAAATCAGAATAAAATGTGAGTTAGATTTATATAGAGTTTTGTTAAGTCATTATAAAGTCCTTGCCTTCTATTGGGATTAAATGAGGAGCCATTTTGAGTAGAGGAGAGATATGATCTATATGTTTTAAAAAGTCACCATGCTGAGTGTGTTAAGAATTAACTGTAAGGAGGCAAGGCGAGAGTTAGAAGACAGCAAGTGATCACTGTAGAAAGACAGACAAGAGATAAGTTTCCTAGCCCTTATCACTCGTTAAACATGATTATTCATGGCATCTACATTGCAAAACACAGTGGTCAATTCACAATCCTTATATTACTTGATCCATCATTAATATCTCACAAATGAAAAAGAGTGAAGATAGCTTAAGAGATTTATGGGACACCATCAAGTGTAACAAGTTACTCATTACCAGTGTATGCAATGGAGAAAATTGAAAAGGGGACAGAAAACATATCCAGAGACATAACAGCAGAAAACTTCCTGAGCCTGAGGAAGGAAATAGAAAGCCAGATCCAGGAAGTCCCAAAGAAACCAAATCACATGAATCCAAAAAGAACCGTACTAAGACACATCATCAATTGTCAAACGTTAAAGACAAAGAGAGATCATTAAAAGCAGCAAGGGAAAAATAAATTGTCACATATGAAGGAAACTATGTAAGATTATCAGCGATTTCTCAACTGAAATGTTGCAGGCCAGAAGGGAGTTGGATGATATATTCAAAATCCTGAAAGAAAAGCAAACAAAACAAAAAAAGCTCCACCAACAAAGAATACCACAGCAAGCAATCTTGTCTTCTAAAAATGAGGAAGTGATAAAGACTTTCTCAAACAAAAACAGAGTTTATCACCACCAGACTTGCCTTACAATGCTAAAGGGAGTTCTTCAGGCAGAAGGAAGAGGTCGCTAATTAGTAAAACAAAAACATATAAAAGAAAACATGAACAAAAAGTAAAACAGTAAGTAGGCTGTCAAATCCAAAATGCTCTAATATTGTAATGGCAGTGGTAAATCAAATATATCTTTAATGTAAACATCAAAAGGCAAAATTATTAAAAACAACTACAGCTAAGAATGTAAATTTCAAAATAGATAAAGGACAGGATTTTAAAATATTCTTACCACAAAGTAATGACAAATATTTGGGGTGATGGGCATGCTAAGTAACCTGATTTAATCAATCCGCAACGTATACGAGTATTGAAACATCACTTTCTACCCCATAAATATATACAATTATTGTCAGATAAAAATAAAACTAAAAATAATATGCTTGTGCACACATACAAGTACTAAGCACATACTTATTATGCCGTTTTTTTTTTTTTTTTGAGACAGAGTCTCACTTTATTGCCCAGGCTAGAGTGAGTGCCGTGGCGTCAGCCTAGCTCACAGCAACCTCAAACTCCTGGGCTCAAGCAATCCTCCTGCCTCAGCCTCCCAAGTAGCTGGGACTACAGGCATGCGCCACCATGCCCGGGTAATTTTTTCTATATATATTAGTTGGCCAATTAATTTCTTTCTATTTATAGTAGAGATGGGGTCTCGCTCTTGCTCAGGCTGGTCTCGAACTCCTGAGCTCAAACGATCCGCCCACCTCAGCCTCCCAGAGAGCTAGGATTACAGGCGTGAGCCACCGCGCCCGGCCTATGCCATATTTTTAATATGTTATTTATATAAAATCAACTTCTAACTGATTTCTGCATATTTCTTGGCCTCATGTCAGGATATTTTACAGAGACCTTTCTTGTTAGCAACGGAGAATGGGGTGGGAGTAAGGGTTGCCTTTGGCTTTTCACATGCAATCACATCTAGCAAAAAGAATCTTGAAACCCTGGATTAATACATTAGAGATCCGACTACAGTATTGTTTACGGTTTAAATCAGTGTAAACATGTAGAAGTTACATGGCCTCCTTGTGACTCAGGGCTCCTCATCTATCAAGGTAAGGGATAGACTAAATTCACCAAGGTATTTTTTTTCAAGATTCCTTTCACTTCTTATAGTCCATATATGGCTCTCTGGTTTCTACTGTAATAAGTTAAATAATAATTGTGCCCATTTTGTTCAGAAAATAAATGGAAACCTTAGCTTTGCATTTTTAACCTTAACAGAATCATGACAAGACTGGTTAAAGGATATACAACACCAAAAAGGAGAAGCAATTTCATTTTTCTATTACAGTACAGCAGCAAAAATCTTCGAGTAAACAGATAATAGGTTTTTCTCCATTTGTCCTTAAAAAGACTTGGAGACAGGCTGCATGAAGTCTACAGCAGGGACAGTGTCTGTCAGCACATTTTAATTACATTTATTTTCCATAAATTGAATTCTGGGGATGCATAAATGGACAGTTTCTTTGTGGCTCTCCCTAATAGACAGGGTGATCGCACAATTTAATGCACAAACTAAGACATTTTGGGGAGTAAAAAGGGACATTATAAACAATTACGGCACGAATACAGGCATAAACCGGGACCTTCCCATGTAAACCAAGATGTGTGTTTTCCCTATTGATTGAGAATTATAACTAGCATTAGCACAGCCAACTTAACAAAATTATATACTAGGGTATAAGAAAAACAGACATTATGCTTGACAAGTTCCCTTTAACTTTTGAAGATCTGCAACTATACTACAGGGAGGCCTCAACAGAAAAATGAAATTCTCTGGTCCAACTGTTTGTTCCTCTAATTCGAAGATGGTAAAGCCAATGCAGAACATGGAGGAAAGAGTGGAGTCAAGATAGAAGAAAACGACTAACAAAAAATAGCAATATCAACACATGCTATAGTAAGCGTGTGAAATAATTCTAGTGATTGATGTGAAGGCAGTACAATGAGGAACCAAACAAATTAAAGACCTCAGATTTTATGGTACCAAGATAAGCTACACTGAAAAACACAGGATATGCCTTGCTGGATTCCAGTAGCCTGTGAAAATACTACTACAGGAATTCCGTTTCAATTTCAACCAGGCTACATTTTCACGTAAGGTTCAGTTTAAATGTAAGCCTATTTGGGTGAGGAAGAAATCATGCCTCTTGCAATGGCAAAATTATGAGGTTTCCATTCACAGATAAGAAGTCCAAGAAAATTCAGGATTTTTCTCGAATAATTCTTACTCCATCCTCCCTACTGCGGCCTTAAATTCAGGCACATAATTTTCACGTGGTTAACCACAATGGCCTTTTGCATGGCCTTCTTACCTACTGTATCCACAGAGTTTGGTATTCACGGGAGGTCCTGGAACCAATCCCCCACAGATACCAAGGGAGGATGGAACTCCATTCTCAGAAACCACCACAAGATTTCAAACCTTAGTGCTTGGACCACCACCTTGCCCTCCTTCCTTTGTAAAGGGTGTCATTAATGTACGTATTTCCAAAGGATGGCTACTACCATTACCATCTAAAAAAAAGTGAACTTGTTTGGACAGAGTGTATTCATCCTACTTTGCCAAACTGTTAACCTATTGTTATTAAGAAATAGCATAGGCATGTTGTCTGCTCTAACAAATTACTATAGACTAGGTAGCTTAAACAACATTTATTTCTCACAGTTCTAGAGGTTGGGAAGTCCAAGATCAAGGGGTCAACAGATTCATTTCTGCTGAGGACCTTCTTCCTGGTTTGCAGATGGCCATCTACTCCTTGTGCGCTCACATGGGGGAGGACAGAGAGACAGACAGAAAATTCTTTTTCTTTTTATAAGGGCTAATCCCATTGATGAGAGCTCCATCCCCATAACCTAATTACCTTCCAAAGGCCCCACTTCCTAATAACACCACATTGAGGGGTAGAATTTCAACATATGAATTTGGGGGTTTTAAGGAGGAAATAAAAACCTTCGGTTCATAGGACATATTTATATAAAACTTTTTTTTCCAACATGTTATTTTAGAAAAAAAAAAAAAAAGGAAGAGGAGGGACATGTTTATACCTGAAAAGTGAGCAATATTATTATAAGTTTCTTTGCATTTGAGAAACGATGATAAAGATCTATGTTAAGACACCTGTCTGCTACAAACCATAATGCCCTGGTAAAAAGTTTCAGCGTAAAAGCCCAGGCAGATTATATATAGCCTCATTAACCCTCTAGCATTGATGCCACTGGATATCTCAGCTGAGGGGACTCCAAGGTCCTTGTGAAAGTAAAAGAAGAAAGTCTTGCTGGCAGAGGCCCCTAACACACTGGATGGGAATCAGTGGTAGAAGCAGCCAGGAAAGATTGACCAATCCCAGTAAGGTCGTGTGTGGGTGGCAGGGTGGTGGGGGCCGGTGTCCCTATTGATTTATTCTCTTCTAGCTTGTTAAAGGAAACAATATAAATATTGTACTAACCAAATGTGTGTGTGTGATTACTCCTTTCTCTCAATATTGTCTACTCTTTGACATCCTGGACCTAAGAGTTCTACCTTTAACTCTGAATACTCAAACACTTCCCTTATTCTGCTGAGCCCACGTAATATTTCGAGACTCAGTCGAGTCAGCACCTCCACCAGGAGAAAGTCTTTGAACACTCCACTGGAAAAGGTCTATTTCCAATAGGCTTCTCACCCATCCTATCAGACTTCTACTGTAGCACTACTGACAATGTACCAGGGCGCTCTGATTATAAGGGCGTCCACCCAAAAGATAGTCTATTCTTAGAGTCAGAAACTAGGTCTCGTTCAGATTGTAGATCTCAACCTGTAATACTTAGCAGAGTGGCTGGCACATATACTAATATAATAGATATTTGTTAGCTGAACAGTTACAGTTTTGAGGCTTCAGTTTTGGCACAAAAGAAAACCAACCATCACCAGGTATATAGTTTAAGGCTAATTTCTAACACCCTGTTCCTTTCTCAAATTCGTGATGGAGAAAATGACTAAAGTGTTATTCTTCAAAGAACATTGTAATTGGTTCTTTTATTACTGTCATTAGGATTTCCATCCTTTGATTTAGCTTGCATACAACCATGACATTATTGTCCTACATTATCTTAGGATTTTCTGTTCAAAAGTCTTTAATGGATTACCATTGCCTATAGGCCGAAAGTCAAATTCCTTATCTAGAGATTACAGATTCTTCATATGTTGGTCCCAAACAACCTAACTCTGATGACTGCTGTGACCATTTCTCCTTCCTTAGAACTCTTACTGCACACAATGTTTAGACACTGGTGTGTTTTTCTTTGTTTAGCCTCAGGTTGCCTTGAAGAATCCCTGAAAACACTTTAATTTCAGGTACTCTAGTCAAGAGAGTGTAAAGGACAATGACTGAGTTCACTCCCAGAATAATGAGATGCTTTTTTGATTTACCCTGGGCAAGGTTTTGAATCTTTCAGTTAGACATTTCAAGCCTGGTTATAATAATAGTGCTGTCTTTCCTCACAAAGTTGTCTTGAGAACTAATATCCCCTTGATGAACTGGACCATGGGTTCTCAAGCCAAATCAATGAGATCCCTGGATATGGGGCATTTTTTCCAAATAAACAAAAAACACAGTACTACATCTATAAAAATATGGAAATGTGCTATTTTTCCTCCCCATGTAAATTTACCAAGGGATAGTAAGAATAAATGTATATGTATTTACATTTCTCTGTATCAGGAAGAAAGTAATAAGGAGAGTTGAACAGAATAAATAAAACATACCCTCCTGGATTTTTTTACATGATTTTATTCAGCTAACCTCTGCTGAAAATTAAATTCTTTAAGAAGAGCAAGGAAAACATTTATGAGTAAAATTACATAAAACGAGGTCTGCATAAATAAATAGCATGGATATTGTAAAATCTACTGGAGATAATTATGGTCTAAACTTCTCACAGTGTCAAGATATGACAATATTCCTAGGGATAAGAAATTCAACCATTCCCTTTTGAATTATATAGGATATGTGAAATGGAAAGATACATTATATGTGGTTTGGAATGCTCATAATACCTAGCATAGCATCTTTAACACAGTAGGTATTTAGTGTAAAGTGAAAAATAAAAGTATGATTTATATCATATTCAGAAACAATCGACTATTTGGAAATAGACTTTAAAAAGATATTATAATTTGTATTATAAAAATTTTGCCCATAGAAGCTAAATTATTCCTTGGTATTCAAATGAAAAAATTAAAAAATATATTCTTGGAATCCTACTCAAGAACTACCAAGTATTTTTTACTCTGGCTAAAAATTCTCTAATATTTTAGATGCATGCCCTTTTCCAACAGTTGACTGTTGGAAAGGCACTAACAGCCACTTTTCCCCTTTTTGTGGAAACTGGGTTATGAGAACCCAGAATCCATATCCTCTTTCTTCAGTCAGTCCCACTACCACCAAGTTGGGAAAAGACAAAAAAATTTTCCAAATCTCTTTGGAAACAGATTGGCTTTGGTAAAAAGATGCTTTGGTCCCAGAAGATTAGTACTTCTGATCATTTTTTAATAGCAACTATCCTATCTGGCATTATCATGATTTGTTTTTTCAACCAACAATATTTCTTGCTTAGATTCAGCCATAAAATAAGTCTTAGTTGCATATTCTTGTCTACAGTGATACATGAAACTCTTGGTTTCCATGCCTGCATAAATTAGAATCAGCAATTTGCAGTATTTTTGGTGTATTATTTTGCCAAAGTTTAGTGGCATAAAACTCTCTTCATTTTTTATTGACCAGTTATAATAAGTGGCTGTCAGGCTTGTTGTAGTGCAATCCTTAGGTTTAGCAATCTGGTGCAATATAAATAGTTTATGTTAATTATCCCCTCTCCACCTTCTGTGAGAATAGAGAGCATTTTGATTGCAAATTTTGCACTTTGTCATTAACACTCTGGTTTCTAGATATGCACTGGACCATTTTATAATGCCAAATGGGAATGTTAAACATGTTACTGCAGTGACATTAATTACTCAAAGTTTATTTCTTGCAATGTAGTAGGTTTACTTCAGCTAATATATGGTACACAATCTCATCATCCTCAGGTTTACCTTCAAGTTATAAGCAATTCTACTTGTTACTTTGCTAAATGTATTCCACATCCATCAGCATCATAGTAAATCTGTAATCTGGGATAAAATTATTGTTCAATAATAATTTCCTCTCTGAAATAATTTCTTTTATTTATATGGATACTTTAAAAAAATCAAAATCTTTATGGTCAATTTTATAGGCATCTAAAATCTCTAGTAGGAATTGATGAAGAAACAGAATTAAAATGTAATTGATGTAATTTGATTCAGATATTACTATTTCCCAATATTTCATGGTATCTTAATCTAACTGTTCATATTTGGAATTATGTACATTCATATGTCTCTTCAGAGGAGAAGGTACATGGTACATCAGGAGAGAAACTATTACCATCTTATTTCTACTCTGTGCATCTGCATTTTAGTATACCATTCACTGTTACAGAATAGCATGTTGACCATGGAATGCCAAGTAGAAATGCTACTGGGAAAGCAGAGGGTCATGGAAACACAAAGATATTTTCTACTTCCAACGACTAAGAAAGTAGAAGGGTAGAAAATAAATAGTAAAGGATTCCAGTTTTTCCTTTGATTTAAACAGAACTTCCTGAGATACCTAGGCTCATCACCTAACATGAAGAAAAAAACATGTATCTTCTCTTGATTGCCTAATTAACCAACTAAAAATACATTGATCTGACATGTACAGCTCTGTAACGAGCAGTAACATCATTCTAGTTTTTCGGTCATGACTTAAACTATGAGCATATTATTTCTTAGAAATGTAGATGCTATTATCACTGTGGACAATGATAATTACAGACATAGGTAATGCACCATGTTAGTCTGTCTGGCTAACAAATATAGAATAAGAAAGATAAATTTTATAATCTACTAAGCAGTTTCAGGATGTTCTATTACATGTGCATTATTCTTAACAGACGTCCTCTAGATACACTTTCTTTCTCCATCTACAGTTTCTGCATGTTCTCAAAGCTGTAATTCAAAGTAAAACACGCCTTTTCACGTAAGGTCAGGGTGTACTCTGCAGAGGAACCCTACACCAACCAAATCTGTAATTCTCTGCATTAATAAGAAATTTTATATAGCAAGTGAGTCATCAAACTGAGATTCCTTGTAAGCAGATAAACTTAACCCTTGTCCCGGGGCCTATAAAAAGTCTGCTTCTCCTCTGGCACGGATGGATTAGGTTGCCACAGCCTCTAAGGTAGTAAGCTTTTTATATCCGTACTAACATCTCCTGAGTCACTTCAAAGCGCTGGGTTTATCTATTTTCTCTTGTTGCGCAGCACTATAAAAAAGATTGCTCGTCTCTAAGAAGAAGGAGAAACAGAGATGTGAATTCCTCTTTTGAAGGCTCCTTCAAAATGATTCTAGGAAATAGCCCCACTAGCACAGGCTGATGCCCAGAAATCATCATCTTCTTGTTGCTTCCTTCTCTGATACTCAGCTTGCACAGTATTTGTTCCAAAACCTGCATGTGTAAGTAGTTACTTTGGCACTCAACAAAGAGAACAATGCTTTATTCACTAAAAAGCAAGGAGTGGTGTATGTAGGCACATAAAAGATCTAAAGCAAATGCACATTTAAGATCTGACATACAAATTTTAGTATGAAAATGAAGGGAAAGGGGCAAGCAGAGGCTAATAAAATAACCCAAGGGAGAAATGATAAATGTCTGAACCAGGGTAGCTGCAGTAAGACTGCAGAGAACACAGTGTATACAAGAGAGAGAGAGATCTGCAGAATTTCAATGAACTATGACTGATTTGGGGGGGTATGATAGAGTAAAACATACGGTTACTCTTAGGTTCTTGCCAGGTGGGTCAATGGTAGTGCCCTTGAGTGAGAAAGTAAATACAGAAAGAGAAAATGACATTTTTGTGAGAAAGATGATGAATTTTGTTTGAGACAATAAAATGAAGTTCCTCTGGTCTTCCAGTTAGCAGGTAGAAATACAGCTTTGGAGTTTAGGAGTAGAGGTATTAATGTGAGAGTTAAGGGCACAGAACTTGTCACTGAAGCCCAGGGAAACAAGACAAAGAATAGGAGCAAGTATGTCAGGATGCCAACAGATCAAAGCCAGGGAGAAAATGAGGCGCTGAAGGAGACCAGGGAGGAATTTGATAGGTCAGGACGCAATGCAGGAATAAACAGTTTTATTCCTTCTGGAGCTAATCCTGATAACACATCCAGCAGCAGTTCCACTTTTGATTGAGTCCTGCTACACTTTGAAGTTTATTTCTTGGGCAAGCGGAAAGGTTGAGAGGATGTGGGCTATCCCCGTAGTTAAAGGACCATCAAGTCTCTAGCTAAGATTTTTCTAGCAGGCATAGTTTTCATGTAAAATAATTGCCTAATATGCAGCAGAAACTAACAACTTGAAACTTCCTAGGGAAACACTTTAAAGGTGAAAGAGTCCATAAAAGGTATTGCTTATTTGCTGACGTGCTAAGAAGTACGTCTATATTACTATTCTATATTACTGTGAGTTATGTCACGAAAAGATTATATTCATTCCATGGTAATAGCATATATGAACAGTAAATATATTTTTTTCAAGTAAGTGTTTTATTTTTGGAATAATTTTAGATTTACTAAAAAGTTACGAAAACAGTACAGAGAACATACACTTTACCCAGTCTCCCTCAATTTTAACATCTTATATTACCATAGTACATTGGTTACAACTAAGATTGACATTGGTCACTACTATTAATTAAACTCTAGAATTTATTCACATTTCACAGGTTTTCTACTAATGTCCTCTTTTCCATTACAAGACAGAAATCGGTTTACCATATTGCATTTAGATGTTATGTCTTCTTCATCTCCTCTGATCTATGATAATTTCTCAGTCTTTCCTTGTTCTTCATGACCTTGAAAACATTTGGTCAGGTAGCTGATAGGATATCCTTCAATGTGAGGTTCTCTGACTTTTTTTTAAGATTAAACTGTAATTATGGGTTTTTAGGAAAGAATGCCACAAGTGCCCTTTTCAACTTATATCCATATGGGGGGTGGTGCTATTAACATGATATCACTAATTTTATTCACTTGATTAAGGTGGCGCCTGCCAGATTTCTCTACTATAAAGTCAGTATTTTTCTCTTTCCAGAATATATTTTTATAGAAACACACTTTTGTTACATTTTGCTTTAGATCAGGGGTCCTCGAACTTTTTAAACAGGAAGCCAGTTCACTGTCCCTCAGACTGTTGGAAGGCTGGACTATAGTTTAAAAAAAACAATGAACAAATTCCTATGCACACTGCACATATCTTACTTTGAAGTAAAAAAACAAAGGGGTAAAAACACCCACACGTGGCCTGTGGGCTGTAGTTTGAGGACGCCTGCTTTAGATGATGTGAAAGATATTAGTTCATCAAAGCAGGCTGTACTTAGATACCAGCACCTAGAAAGATACCTCTTGGGGTATTATCATGGTTCTTCCTATAATCCTATGAATCAGATCTTCTTATACTGATGAGTAATGAGTCTAATCAAATATAGTTGGTCTTAAATTCAATTGTCAAGTGAGAAGTAACAAACATTTATTATAAACATAAAAGTCATTAGTCCATTTTGAAGAAATAATGTACATCTAAATCCAATACTAATATTAGGTTATTAAGTATGAAATGTCCGATTTTCTTAAGTACTAAGTTAGACAGTTGATCTCTCTAACATTTCATTTTGTTACTTGTTTTATATTTATTGTGAATATACATCCTCACTCTTTCAAATGCATGATTTGGCTTATGATTATCTTCCACATTTTTTATAGAGTAATTTTTGTGAAACCATGGATAAGTCCAAAATACATGTTATTTTTGAATATGAATTCCATTGTGGAAAAAATGCAGCACAGACAGCTTGACATATCATCGAGTGTTTGGGAAGGTTGTGGCTAATCAACGCACAGTACGTTGATAGTTTGAGGAAGTCAATTCAGCTGATTTTAACCATGAAAATGAGCCACATGGGTGGCCTGAGACCAAGGTGGATAATGATGAGCTGAAAGCTGTAGTGGAAGTGAATCCATCTCAACCTATGCATGAATTCGCAGGAAGTTCAATGTTACTATTCCAACAATATTGGACCACTAGAAACAAATCAGCAAGGTAAAGAAGCTGGATAGATGGGTTCCACATAAATTAAACAATCATGAAAAGAGAAATCGTCTCGAAGCTTGCCTTTCTTTCCATCACAACATAAAGGCAAACCATTTCCACACCGTATTGTTACATGTGATGAAAAATGGATTCTTTTTGACAATCACAAGTGTTCAGCACAATGGTTGGATAAAGATGAAGTGCCAAGAAACACAGTCCAAAACTGAACATTCATCAAAAAAGCTAATGGTGTCTTTTTGGTGGTCCAGCACTGGTATTATCCACTACAGCTTCATGAAACCTGGTCATCCAATTATAGCGGATGTCTATTGCAACCGATTGGATGAAATGATGAGGATGCTTGTGATTAAGCAGCCATGACTGGTCAACAGAGGCCAATCCTCTTGCAAGAGGCTGCTCAACCACATGTCACACAAATAATGCTGCTCAAACAACAGACGCTGGACTTGGACCACCATATTCACCAGACCTTGCACCAACTGGCTACCACTTCTTCCAGGCTTTGGATTAACTTCTTGCAAGGAAAAATATTCAATTCTCAACATGCTGTGGAAAACGCCTTTGGTGATTTCATCACCACTCGCTCTCCAGGCTTCTTCGCTGCTGGCATAAACAAGCTACCATTAAGATGGCGGAACTGTGTCAATAGTTTAGGTGCATACTTTAATTGTACTGCCTCTCATTTGAGATATAAAAAACTACAATTTTCATTGAAATTGGACATTTCATATTTAATAACCTAAATAGTCAGTGGATATAACAAAATATTCTAAAACTTAAAGTATTGCTGTTGTTTAAAGATAACGCATCTACCTGAGAAATGCCATGTGGGAATTAAATAGAAAGACTACTATTACTTAACAAAATCTTAATGGTTAATGGTCAAGAACTCAGACATAATTAAATAATAAATAAACCTAAAATACGTAAATCATGATTCAGTATTTGCTTGGGCTATTAAAAGAATAAAATAATTTAATAATATGCGTCATAAGCCTATTAGTCTATATGTGGTGTTTAATTTGTAGTCATTTATATTTGTATGTGTGTCTAAACAAAATTTAGGCATTTGCACTCCTTCATAGAACCTATTGAACATCCTGCATTATTTGATTACAAAATTGAAAAATAACATGGTATAACAGAAGGGACATAAAATGTATTGAAGTTTTAGCAAATAAAAGGAGTATGGGTTTAAATCTCTAAAGTGGTCATATTAAAATTAATGGCAACTTTTCTGCCTAAATTTTGTCTAATATAAAGTCTGTGTTTAAAATATGATAAATTGAAGTAACTGATTCTGTTGCCATGTAATACCAGTAAATATCCTAAAGGGACTTACCCTGTTATTCTTAAGGCTTTATAATCTAGATTTATTTCTGCTTTATTGTAAAGAATGTGCACCTTATATTTTTAGCTGCTTAGTTAGATAGCTTTTAATGTTTTCCACCAAATCCCAAGGTTTAGATCTCAAGCGTGTATCACAGCATCAGAAAATATATGTGTCCTTTGAAGACTCAGTCATTTCATATGGCATCCTGATAATGTATTATTCATGACTCATTTATAGATAAACAATGTGGCAACATGAAAGCAAAGCATTAAAAAGTCCCATGTATCAGAGAATCCTTTTGCAGAAGTATAAAAGTTAAGGGTGATTAGGTTTAAAATAGGCAAACACATAAATAAAGAAGGTAATTTAGGGGAATTTTAAAAAATTAATACCATGTTTTTGACAGTGAACTCCTTTAGGATCAGGACAGAATCTAATCCAAAGTCTATTAAGTTCTAATATGTTACACAGTACAGTTCTTCAACCTAGTAAATACTATTTTACATTTAATTTATATTATAATTAACATTTTATTTTATAGTAAGAGTTCTTACTATAAAATATAGATACTTTGATTAAAAATTCATGCTTATAACTTAATAAGCAGAAAAAACAATCTATGATAATTTGATAGAATTTATTAGGTGGAGAAGGATAAAGGATTATTTGATACAGTTTGTTTATTTTAGGAAGAAATTTTTTAAAGCCGTCATGATCTCATATGGAGGTAGGGGGATGTGTGAAGGGGAATTTTGTAATATTTTCCTTTCTAATCTTGCCTTTCTCTTGCTATGACATCAAATAAAATACAATGTTGTCTTTTTAGGTTAAATGGTAAAGTCAGGCAGAAGCTCACAGACATTCTACGTCATCATATTTAATACAACCATATTTTTCAGTCTGAATGGGAGTTATCTTTGAAAGTTTTAATTTTGAGTAATATAGTCTTCACTTTATCTAAATATACTTTCTAAAACACCAAACTAATCGCCCCATTCTCCTTCCTAAATCACTTCAAACTATCTTGCTAATTTACTGAAGTTGAAGTAGCTAAGAATAGGCACCCCAAAATGTACCACTCTAGCATATTATCTATTTAAGTTAAAGGTACTTAAAAAACAGCAGGTTGCAAAAAGATCACTCTGACCTTCCTATTTCTTAAAAGAAAGAGATGAGACTGGGCTCACGCCTGTAATCCTAGCACTTTGGGAGGCTAAGGCAGGAGGATCACTGAAGCCAGGAGTTGGGGACCAGCCTGGATAATAGTGAGACCCTGTTTCCACAAATAACTAAAAAAATTAGCCAGGCATAGTTCCAGCCGGGAAGCTGAGGTGGGAGGATTTCTTGAGCTCAGGAGTTTAAGGCTGTAGTGAGTTATGATGATGCCACTGTACTCTAGCCTGGGCAACAGAGCAAGACCTTGTCTCAGAGGAAAAAAGAAAAGAAAGAAAGAGATGAAATCCCCATGGAAAAGATGCAATATCCTTAATCCTCAAGTATGAAAAGCTGAGAACGAGAGAATTCTGTACAAACCTTCTTAAAATAACTTTTATCTTCTAAGCCTACCAACATAATTTAGTTATTCCTCACAACTTAATATTCTTTGTCCAATCCAGTACATCAGAACTGACTCTAAGTGCTTCTCTGGGTCTTCATTTCTTTATGAGGGTTCCTGTGCCATGTAAAATTTGTATTCAATGAATTTGTATGCTTTTCTCCTGTTAGTCTAGCTTATGTCAATTTAACTTGGGGCCCAGCTGGACCCTAGGAGGATAGCAGTGGTGTTTTACCCTCCTACAAAGTACCATCCACACTCTGTGCACTGCGATACTTCTAGAAACACTCCACTCTCCTTTGCTGTATAACTCCTATTTGCTTACTCAGTCTCAGGCTGCTCTAAAAAGCCTTTCTCCTAACTGTGTTACGTTCTACTCTGTTGTGTGTTTTTATAGAGCAGCAGTCCCCAACCTTTTTGGCACCAAGGACCAGTTTCATGGAAGACGGTTTTTCCATGGACAGGGGAGTGTCGGGGTGGTTTCAGAATGATTCAAGTGCCTTACACTGACTGTGCAGTCAAACCTCTCTGCAAATGCTAATCTGTGTTTGCAGCCACTCCCCAGCGCTAGCACCACCGCCTCAGCTCCACCTCATACCATCAGGCATTAGATTCTCATAAGGATAAAACTAGATCCCTCGAATGTACAGTTTACAGTAGGGTTCGAGTTCCTATGAGACTCTAACGATGCAGCTGATCTGACAGGAGGTGGACCTTTGAAGTCATGTGAGTGATGGGGCTTCCTTAACTCACCTGCCTGCCACTCACCTCCTGCTGTGCGGCCTGGCTCCTAACAGGCCATGGACGGTACCAGTCTGCAGCCTGGGGAGGGCTGGGGGTTGGGGACCACAGCTATAGAGCATAAAATGTACCACACTTTTAAGGAGTGCCTTTTATATGCAAAGTACTGCCATCAAGTCGTGCACAAGCAGACCCGATCTCAGCTTTATGGGCTGTACAGTCAAGCTACAAAGAACAACTTCACGCAAACAATTAGAAATAATTAGCAAAATGATTCAAAGTGTTCAGAGTGCCCTAAAGGACAAATAAGAGGAGGGGTATGGAAATGTAGAGTAGCTAAATCTAACTTTGAGTGATAGTTAAGGAAAGTTAGTCAAACTGTGCCATGCATGGACTATGCAAAGAAAAGGAAAAATAGGATTCTAGGCAGAGGGGGAAATGTGCAAAAACACCTTAAGGCAGGAGAAAGGGGGGAATATGGCATATTTTAGGAATAGGGAGAAAGACTGGTGCAGGATGGGGCTGGAGAATGCATTGGACTTAAAGCATGTCCGGGCCTGTGGGAGCCCTGGCATTGCATTTCTAAGAAAGAACTCATTGTTAGGCTGCAGGGAGAGCAGTAAGCTGTCATCTCCCAGCTGCAACCCCTTCAAGACGCAGCATATCAATCTACCAATTCTACACTCTTCCCTGGTAACCTCTGTGCCACACTCACACCCCTCTTGAGCAGCCTCTAGTCTTGACTAAGCACAGGTAGAGTGCAAGGTTGTTGCTCTTTCTGCCCAATGCTGGGGTCCTCTAAGAGGTACTCTTGATTCAGGGCTCTCCACTGGATTAGCCAAGACTTTATTTTGCAGATCTCTCCCTCTTCGCCTAGTCTGAGGCTCTCTCTGGATCTGAGTCTTGTTGAGTTTGAGATATGATCATTTGTTTTTAAGGCTCAATGCCTGAACACTGTATTATAGATACTATCAGCTAGACACAACAAATGAGACTCACATAAATGCATTCTCAGCTTTTAATAATTTCAATAGAGGTGCTGGGAAAATCGAAACACAGCTGTGAAGATTTATAATTTTTTTTCCTAAGAAATTCAAAATCAGCCATATCTGGATGAAGGAGATAACTTTCAATTGGCTGTTTTTTATTTCCATTAAAGAAATATTTAATTACAGCAATTTCCTGCTGGAAATAGCACAATACATTTGATGTAGTTCAGCAAAACTACAACAGAGATGAGAAATGTTCGCTCACTTACTTTTGCTGAGTTTGCAGACTGAGCTACTTGCCAATTAGGATAGTTAACGAGGTTTTTCTTCAAGGGAAAAAAAGGATTTACTACCTCAACTTAGGAAATACATGCTAGAGCAGATCGTTGATAAACTTTTGCTAGGCAGTAAATTTTTATGAGAGTTGCCTCTCTTGCACCTATCCCACCCTGCCAAAGGTGTATTAGTCACACAGTTTGAATATATGAGCCATGTGGATTGATCCCACACCCCTCTGCAGCCTGAGACATTCAGGATCCTCTCATCCTCCTTTGCCAAAACCAAGAGTGTTTTTTGTTTTGTTTTGTTTGTGGTTTTATGAAGAGACCTTAGAAGTCAAGTCTGATGATGGTAGGAAGTTTCTGCAGGTGGCAGTTGGAGATGATCAGGGAAACCAGTCCAAAGACACAGCCTATGCAGCAGAACCAAGATAAATCCAAGAAACAAGAGCATGAGTTCAGACTGAGCTGTGTCCCAAGAATGACTTATCCCATGGGGTTATTAATGGCAGGTTGAAATGTATTTTCTGTTATGTGTGCTACCAAAGCCCTTCTAATATACCAAGGTATTTTCCTAGTTTTCTCAGTTTAAAAATACATAATTGATCATACATCTCAACATAAAATTTATTGTCCCTGCCAGAAAAAAAGAAAAGTCAACTGTCATTCAGGGCTTCAGGTTTAATTTTGTAGCTCTTCATTAAACACACTTATACAACTTTGCATGCCATTTCAAAAGATATCAAAAATACAGTGAAATATAAATTTGTGTATGAACTAATTAATGTGATTAAATATTTGGATGCTGGGTAAAAATCATTACCGAATACCTTAAAGAGTACATAAATGCAAAACAGCAGACTCTCCTCTGGCTTTAAAAAAAATAAAGTTGATATTTTATTTGTTGATATGAGTTTGCAATGATGGCCCATAGGCCAAATCGAGGCCACATTTGTCTGTTTTGCCCACACAATATTTAAACAGACATATTACAGAGACACATACAGTTCTGCATGGCAGCAATCAACTAGCGATGAAGAGCAGTCACTTTAGGCCAAGAATGAGTTTCCAGTTTTAATTGCTTTACACACGGTCCAGTGAACCCGTCTTATGACCTTGTCACTGCGAGATGTTTACATTTGTGACCTCAGTGTTACGTGTACACACTAATGTTTTGGCAGCTAAGGACAGATTTATTTGAGATACAGGAAAAAACCTGACAGAAATAAAAAAAAAATAAATAAATAAAACAGCACAGAAGTAAATATCTGCTGCAGATTAATAAACACTGTAACAGGATCTTTCACATCCTCGGTAGTAAGACCCCTAACCGCCAAATAATCGCGTATCTTACCTTTAGGTCTTTTTCTTCTATCTTCTTTTGGAGCATTTTAAGGCACTTGGTATAGTCAGTGTGGTCTTGATCAGGAGTTGAAATAAGCTCGCATCCCTGTTTTGAAGTAAAAGAAAAGTAAGAATAATAATTTCAGCCTTATGAACAAGATCAAGAGCCATAGAAGTAACAATAAGGTATCAATACACACATTCTTTTCTGCCTGTATTATTCCCCTATCGTTAGATTCATTATCATTATCTTTTTTTATTTCACATCACAGGGTTTTTCAGGAATGGTGTTGGAGTGTTACAATAATGGGCTGATTATGACAATAATTGTATCCAAGAAAAGTACAGATTATACTACGGTAATGGTCTTTTAAAAAACACTGATGATGATATTCAAGATTAACATAAGGACTTTGATACATGTATAATAAGTTATTAATGTATTCTCAATGCCAACACCTGAAATCAAAATGAAACTTCCTAAGAAAGTTTGAAGCTCTTTAAGCAGAACTCATAAGTTTATACTTACATGAATGGAGAAACTAATATTAATCTTAAATGCACGATAAAATTTTATATTTTAAGTAAAATTAAGTTAGCTGTCCTATAAAATTCCTATGGCACCCTGTTCTCACCTTGCAGAAATGTGGGAACAGCCTGCAGAGATGTGCCTGTGTAAATATGTCTGTTGGATTATCTTTTGGACATAATGAAGTGAATTTATAAGTTCTTTGTGTTCCCTGCAACGGATACCTCACCTAGTGAAAAACACTGAAATATATTTATAAAGCCACAAAAGTGCCAGCTTGTTGGCACTATTAAATTTGGATGGCTAAAGAAACGGTATTTTTGAAATGACACATTTTCCTACAATGTTATACAGAGGCAAAGGTATGTAAAACTGAGCACGATGGGACTTCAGACTTCTTAATTCAGGAATAAAACAATTCTAGGACTCCGACAAACAGCTGAGTAAGGGAAAGTTAAATATAATCTAGTATATAAAGTTGCCATTCAAAGAGCTTTCAAGGATACAAAACACCCATACTGTCTCTTAAATTATTCTAAGAACCATTCTCAGTAGATTTAAAGGTTCTTCTTTTACTTCAAGGTCTCTTTAAATGTGTCAAGCTCAACCTGTGCTTCATTCATTTACGACTGTCCTACAATATAGGGACCAATGAAAAAATTAATTCCTCATCATTCAGAAATATATTATGCTCTAAAAGACGTATATGTCATCTTCACAAGATCGTCGACATATACTTTCTTGACCCTAAAAGAACACTGAAATTTACTATAATCGCCAAGCGAGGACATAAAGAAGTGCTTCGTCTCAGGCAAACACTCCTAAAAAAAAAAGATATAAGCATATGCCTAAAAAAGAAGATATAAGCATATCTTTCAAAGAAGATATAAGCATACAGGAATATAATCAGGCTGAAGAGATTACACTGTTACCAAACCAAAAATCATTATATAGAAAGTTCCCTGAGGGCAGGAATTATGTTTCATTCATTATTGTTTCTAGTGCCTGGCACTATTCTGCTACATAGTAGGTGTTCAATAAACTTTAATGTTCTTGAGGAAAAAATGGATTTTTACAAATACACTTGTAAAAATATATACTGGCAAAGGGGTAAAATAGTGTAGCATTTTATTGCTAAACATAACATATGTGACAATGGGAAATTGTCTCCCTCTTTTAAATGCTGACAAGAGAAATACCACTTACACAAATGGAAATAAAATAAAATTTAAAAGACAAATACAAATAGCACAATAGATGATTAACAGATCGTTATTTACCTTTACACTTATCTTCACAGAATCAACATAAAGCCACTGGGAAAGTGAGTTAAACAAAACACAAGAAATAATGTATCTAGGACCACTGCAACATTTTGTAGATGAATAAAAACAAGAGATAAAAGCTGACTTGCTGACTACTGGACAGCCAGGGAGTAATTAGCAGCAAAGCCGTGACTAGAAAGGGTATTTCTTTACTCCCACAAAGTGAAACAAATTCTTAGCTATCCGATAGAAAAAATGTCACATAACATCCCCAGAGTTAGTTCCACAAGAATGATACTACAAAAGAAATCGACTTGAAACGTGAGCAAGGCTGGGACATCTTACTTTACCTCACTTAAAACACACAGAAAAGGTGAGGTCGGGACATGCAGAGAGATTACAAGTACTGAAAAAAAAAATCACACTATCTAAACCAGTAACTCCTACAAACTCTAGCTGAGGTGTTTAATAGCCATGCTACAGCTTCATAGGGTTCTCACAAGTTTAAATGATGCTAAGCTCATCATGGACTGAGAACGAATTCACTAAAGTGCAAACAGCGCCTATAGTTCTCGAAAGGCAGCTTTCAATGTTCTCGACGGGAGACCAGCAAAACAAAATATTAACCAGAGTACAACAACAGGCCTTTGGCCAACTAAGGATGTTTTCCTGGGTCTTATGATATCATATTAAGATCTCAGAGAGGAGAAATAGAAAGCTAAGCATGAGAAACTACCACAGTCCCACAGACAAGGAATAATGTAGAAATGCTATAAAGTATCAAGCAATGCTCATCTACTATGTATGAATATTTATGATTATTTATTATATAGAATGAAGCTCAACTTCCTAGATCAGAAGCACTAGAGTACTGTCAAAAACTTCACTGATTTGGCGTTCTCCTTAGGAAAAAAAGAAGAGAACTCTCACATTCACTACCAAAGTACCTAGAAGATAATTAATACATGACATTTGGCCAAGTAATAAAAGCATATGACTTCCCAATAGTAATATTAGTTTTCTAGTTGAAATGCATATATTTTACCTCAAAATACATAGAAACCTTCCCAAAGCATAAACTGCAAAACAGTTTAAAACTGTCATAAAGTGCCAATGTTTGAATGAAAATTTGTTTCAACTACTACTATCTTTGATTTTTCTCAATTGCATGAAATATATTTTTTAGGATACAAAGCATTATTTTATGAGCCAGCAGGTGGCTCCATTCTCATACTACACATTTTTCACTGTAGTTTTTGTCATTATACAAGATATTTCAATAGATTCTAATAACTTCCCTTTATGAATATACCACTTTTTCCAAGCTGTTCTATTATTTTTAATATATTTTATTAATATTTATTTATAATAGAATTAGAAAAAAAGACTTGGATTGATGTCACAAATTTCAGTCTGTGTCAGTATCAAGTTATTCCGATTTTATTTATTTATTTTTTTGAGACAGAGTCTCGCTTTGTTGCCCAGGCTAGAGTGAGTGCCGTGGCATCAGCCTAGCTCACAGCAACCTCAAACTCCTGGGCTCAAGCAATCCTCCTGTCTCAGCCTCCCAAGTAGCTGGGACTACAGGCATAAGCCACCATGCCCGGCTAATTTTTTCTATATATATTAGTTTGCCAATTAATTTCTTTCTATTTATAGTAGAGACGGGGGTCTCACTCTTGTTCAGGCTGGTTTTGAACTCCTAACCTCGAGGGATCCGCCCACCTTGGCCTCCCAGAGTGCTAGGATTACAGGCATGAGCCACCATGCCCGGCCCCGATTTTGTTCTTTAAAAAAATCTTTTGAAGATGAGGAACCACAATATTAGCCTCATCCCTTCTAAAACATATACACATAAAAGAAAAAGCACAAAGAACTACTTTACAAATTCCGTTCCAGTGTGCTGAATTGGCTACAGTCTCCTTTATCAAGGCTCTGTCATCTCATAAGTCAAAACCAGAAAAAAATCCATCTGTAATTTAATTAGAAATCAATTACCAGATGCCAAATCAACTACTTTTCAGGGGCCTGCTGTGTGTCTACTGCTTTATTAAATAACATTATGTTCTGAAGAAGCAGGACTTTACCCGATACTAGTAAGTCAGTACAGTAGAAAACAGAATAACAGAGATACTAAACATGTAAAATACAAATAGATTTGCGTGTTTATGAGAAAGACATACAGACAGA
The DNA here is from genome assembly GCA_008750895.1 of Mirza zaza. Lineage (NCBI taxonomy): Eukaryota > Metazoa > Chordata > Mammalia > Primates > Cheirogaleidae > Mirza > Mirza zaza. The sequence goes on from VSMD01127357.1 coordinate 133,336, forward strand.
GGCAGGCTCCTTTTCTTCTGCTTCCCATGCTAAGGAATTCCTAGCAATACTTCTCTCCACCATCCAGTAAGTGCTTGGACAAAAGTCAGTCTTCTATTTATCCCTAAGTTGTTCCTTTCCTTTTGGTGGGTTGGGGAGGTATTGTGAGCATTTGAAATTCCACTCAGACATGGATGCTGAGCTACGTAGTCTAAAATAGAGCTTTATCAGAAAGCTCTGCGCTTGAGGAGTAAGTTGGCCTCCATTACTAATTGAGTGGTCCCTGCCTGATCCTGGGGTCTGTTTAGTTAGTAGACTCCACAGGAGGATAGCTAATCACCAGAGCAGAAGGTGAAAGACCCTTTGAAGAATATCTTGGACAAAGTATCTCACATTTATTCATATTTTTATTCATATATATTTTATACATGTATAATTAGCTTTTAAGGAAAAAAAAATCACTAAAAGGACCTATGTTATTAATGGCAATTAGCTATTAAAATATAATTTTTCGAATATACATGGAAAGAGTACCAAAGACTCACAGAGTTGGAAAGGTAATAAAAGTCATCTATCTAGTCAACAATATTTTTTCATGGAATTTGAAAGAATTATAAGATTTATATGAAATATTAATGGAAGAAGAAAAACAAAGGCAACTTTGTAGAAGAACATGGTGGCTGAACTTGCCTTTCTGGATATTTAGACTTAAGTTAAAGTGAAGAAATTAACCCAGCAGAGTACTGGCAAAATGAGCACCACAGAGATAAAGATATTTGCTTGTGTGATTCACAGCTGTCTCCTAGGAACTAGAACATTGACTGGCACACAGTACGTGCTCAGTATATAGCTTTGTTGAATAAACATTTGAACGGAATTGAGGCAACAGAAATAGAAATATACACTTGCGTATTTGAAAACCTAATAGCAAAGTCTAAAAACATTTACAAGAAAATAGTAGAAAATGACTGAAGTAGGTAATTTTTTAAACAAGATGTAAAAAAAAATCATAAATCTGAAGGGAAAGGACTGATACATTCAACTACTTTAAATTAAGAACTTTTATTCATCAATAAACAATAAGAATAAAGTCAAAAAAGCCACAAAATGAAAGCAGATATTTCCTACACACATAACTAAAAAAGGATTACTATCAAGAATACACAAAGAATTTCTAAGAATTTATAAAGAATAACGGAAAAATGGACAAAATATTTTAATAGGCAAGTTAAAGACGGGAAAACCTGAAAAAGCCGATAAACACGAAAAGATGTTGATTTTTCACTAGTAATCAGAGAACGCAAATAAAATTCACACTGACACACATTTCACATACCTTCCATTAACAACAAAAATTGTGACATATTTGTAAACACTGGAGTATTCTATGACAGCAAAAATGAACAGGAAAAGCATATGTTATAGAAGCATACATACATCACATGTTTATGAGTTACAGAATCATACAGGCAGTAGGAATGCACATATATAAACTGTAAAAGCATGCTAATTACCTCTACATAGGATGTATTGATACTTTTGTTAAAATATAAAGCAATGTGTAAAAGAATACAAATTTTTAGATTTAACCAAGAGAAAGGAGCCATAGCAATCTTGAATTGTATAGGGAACACTTCTTAATTTGGATGGTGGTTAAATAAGTATTTGTTTTATTAACTTTCATGCTTTTGTACATCTTAAATATTTCATACTATTTTGTAAATCACCTAGCACTTATTCCTAAGGGGTGGGGCAGTGTTGATTCATTTTTGTGTCCCCAGTGCCTGGAACAATGATTAATACACAGTAAGCATACATTACACATTTGGCAGATGGTCAAGTGGAGTCCCTTCTCCATCCTTGGCCCTACGCTCATACAGATTTACAGTGGCAGGGAATTTACACATAACCCACTGCACAGCTGAACAAGTCTACTACAATTCTATACAATTATTATATCAAGTTGAAGTAATCTCCCTTTCTTATCTTATAACTGGCCTTAATTGTACCCTCTTGAGATCACACAGAAATGCTCTTATGTTTCTTTTAAGAATACTCACTCCCATTTGTTTTCTCATATCAATTCCACTGATGCTGACTGTTAAATAATCTAGGGTCCAGATATATCCAAGTACCATGTAAACTACCCCTGTTGGCCTCAGAAGTCACTCATGGAGGTGATAAGCACGTGTAACCCTAGCAGGCCAGATCGTGGCTCTCCAGACACCCCTTGCCCTATTCAAATTTTTCTGTTTTCACCACAGGACTATCACCTTCTGACATATTATACATTATTTATTGTCCTGCCTTGCCAGGATGCACATCCTAGAGAGGCAGGGATAACTCTCAGTTTTTCTGTTTTATCCTGAGCATCTCCAACAGTACACAGTAAGCACTCAGTAAATATTTGCTGAATGAATAAATAAATGAATATTTGCTATAGTGCAGACATCTCATGCTTCATGTTTAAACAGCAGTACATGTTCCACGTACTGTACCTTGGTCAGAAAATGCTGATGAACAAGAGAAAAGGAACATTTTGTTCTTTCCTAAAATGATGTGATCACACTGATGACCTTAAACTTTGCTCAGGCTGCAAAGATATAGTTTATGCTTTTTAGTCAGACTGGTGTCTCAATCTCTTGGTAGGCTAAATCAATCAATAGAAGACGTTTCCCAATTCTAAAGTTAAACCAGCTGCTTAATTTAACTTTCTTGGAATAGACTAATGCTAGCAATTAGCGTTATTGAGTCTACACTCAAATAGGTCACATTTGACTTCTTGTCATAGTCCTTGATTGGTACTTTTCATTCCTTTTTACGTTAAAGTGAGACTACTAGAATTGAACGGCACCCCACCTTGCCCAGTAAATACACCCAACTGCAAGCCATTCTTATATCAATGCTAAAACCTTATAGTCAAAACATAGAGGCCCAGCTGAAAGGGAAACTTGAAATAGATAATTTGTCATGCAGCATGAAGATGGTAGCCTTTTTATTTCTTCCAGTTTCTTCAAGCAGTTAAGCTGAACACTCCACCAGAGCAAGTACAGTAGTTTCCATTTTTCGTGGTTTTGCTTTGCAGGGTATCAGTTATCCACAGTCAACCATGGTCCGAAAATAGGTGAGTACAGTACAATAAGATATTTTGAGAGAAAGAGATCACATTCACATAACTTTTATCACAGTCTATTGTTATAATTGTTCCATTTATTAGACTACAATAAAATGTTATTGTTAATCTCTTGCTGTGCCTTATTTATAAATTAAACTTTATCATAGGTATGCCTGCGTAAGAAAAAAACATAGCATATATAGGGTTCAGTACTATCTGTGGTTCACACATCCACTGGGGGCCTTGGAACACATCCTCTGTGGACACAGGGGGAATGCTGTATAGTAAAAAAAAGACACTGCTTTTTCCAGCATCAATTTCCCCTCTTTATTAGAGACTAACACCTGACTTTTTCTTTAGGTATTTATTGCCTCTTTCTTTCTCATTCGTATGATTAGATACCCGGTTTTGGAGGTGCCAGGCCTAGTCTAAGACAATCAACATAGTTCATCCCCTTATCCATGCAAATGGTTTAGAGACAAGCACAAGCCAAACTCAGGCCAAAGAGAGCACAAGAATTGCTGGTATATGTGCACAAAGAGACTTTTTTTTTTTAATTAATTAATTTTTTTATTTCAGCATATTATGGGAGTACAGATTTTAAGGTTTCAATAAATGCCCTTTCCCCCCTCCCCCCACAAGTCTGAGTTTCCAGCATGACCATCCCCCAGATGGTGCACATCTCACTCATTATGTATGTATATACCCGCCCCCCTCCCCCTGCCCAATACCCTATTACTGTAATACCTATGTGTCCATTTAGGTGCTGCTCAGTTAATATCGGTTTGCTGGTGAGTATATGTGGTGCTTGTTTTTCCATTCTTGGGATACTTCACTTAGTAGTTTGGGTTCCATCTCTAACCAGGAAAATATAAGATGTGCTGTATCACTGTTGTTTCTTAGAGCTGAATAGTACTCCATGGTATACATATACCACATTTTATTAATCCATTCTTGGATTGATGGGCACTTGGGCTGTTTCCACAGCCTTGCGATTATGAATTGTGCTGCTATAAACATTCAAGTGCAGGTGTCTTTTTTGTAGAGTGAGACTTCTGGTTTTCAACAGAAGGATGTGTTGAGATGGCAGCCTAGAGCTGCCAGAGATCCACAATGAGGCACCTGAGGAAGAAACTGACAGTGTGGATGAAAGAGAAAGAAACAGAAGAAACCGGGTACCTGGAGACTGTTTCAGGAGCCCAATCAAGCTTCATCAAACCTGAAACCACCTCTATCCGTTTCAGTTATAGGAAAAAAATAACCTTTTGTTTTGTGTTGTTGAAGCCAATTATTTTCTATGGCTTGCTTGCAATATAAAAAATCCTTACCACCAGCCTTCCCACAAATGTAGAAAATATTCATTTATATGGTATGGCTGAAGCAGAATGACTTCTTCCTTCATTTCAATGTTTTATGTGTATTTAGACATGAAAATTACTATTAGGTGGGTTAATATTTAGGTTTGTAGCTGTACAGGTCAGCCTCTAGGAATTTAAGATCCAAGAATTTAAAGAATATGTACATTGGGAGGGGAAGACAAACATGGAATAGAGTGTAGAGATACAGAAAGGGAAGGCAATGGTCCCAAAAGACATAATATAGTGGCCTGATATTAGCAAAACATTCATTATCAGTTTAGATAATGAAATTTTACTAATCAAGTACTGTAATTATAATTGTGTTCAGCCATTTGAACACGGATAGGAGTTCATAATGACTATGCAATTTTACCATAAAACACAGAGCATGAACACCTCAGTGTTTTTTATCCCTAATATTACCCAAAAGGTCCTAGGACATAATTGAATATTAGGCAGCAACAACAGTAAATTAAATGAACTAGGGGCCAAGTTTGCATGTTTTATACACACACACACACACACGTGCAAGCATGCACATGTATATATTACAGAAGAGTCAGGATTTAAGAACAACTCAGTAATACAAAGGAGAGAATTTTCTTCCACATGTGCATTTTACTTAAACTTTCATATGACCCAAATCTAAAACCAGAGACCAGCCAAAAAGTTTTTTAAAAAAACAATACATTAAATGTAAGAATGAGATCTCTCATTATACTTGGCTATTCAATACATAGAGGAAAAAGCAAGTTATCAGTTTTTCAAAAAGGTGAAATTAAAAAATGGTCACTTGGTTCACTAGGGCAGCAAAAGCTACCATATCAACTACAATACATGGCAATGAGAGCTATATGCTTAGGAAATTATTGGTTGATTACATTAGCTTCTCCTCAGTACAGGAGTAACCAAAGAACAAAAAGTTGCAATGTTGAGAATTAGATCATAATAGAAAACATGTAACAAAAATAACAAATTGAATTGAAAAAATGTAATAAACTGAAGAACAAGTTCAACAATAACAAATTGAAATAATTCATAATAATAAAGGAAATATCATGAGTTTATTTTAAAATGATGGGTGTCCTAAGGTCTAAGAAAGCAAAATTTGAAAGCAAATATTAAAGGTGAGGAAAGATGCAGAAAGTTACAAATAAGGTAATTTAATCCTTATTGTCAATATAATAATTCACCAGGTTTGAAGAAACTAAAGAATAGGAAGAGGCAAATTGACTTAGAGGAAACAGCAGTAGTACTTTATAGGGTGCTACTCACGGAGCGAATTCAACAAAGAAGTGGCACAAATCAAACATATACATAGACTGGCAAAAATTCTTATCTGGCAAATTCTTGTCTATTACTTTGGGAAAATAAGAAGTTAAGGCAGGAAGAGAAAACATAATGTTCCTTGAGCTTAGGGAAACTGACTTGTGTATTCTCAGTCGCTAGGATAGTATGAGTACATATCAAGAAGTCAGCAGAAGTTTGATGGACAAATGATGGATGAATTCAAACCCTGTCTCTCCTCATGGGAATAATGGTGTATTTCTCTAACATATAAACTCATACGAATCAGAAAATGAGTCTAACAGAAAAGCAACGCTGATATTGTTTTCAGTATTATATACTACACCTCCTACCTTGAGGAAATTAAATAACTCTTTTCTTTTAGGGCATCATTAATGTAGATTCTTAAAATAGTAACAAATGTTAGTTCTTCATATGCAATTAGGTAAAGTTTAAAATACATTAATGTTAACAAAACTAACATTCAAAAAGGGAAACTGAAATATATATGCACATTGAAGTTAACAAATGTGATAGTGTAAAGTGCTATATAAAAAAATTCAGAATAGTTTTGAATGAGTTTTATTTCCTAAGAGAAAGACAAATGACAAGGAAACAAACTGATAACAGGAACTTAGCAAGAAATGAGTCATAAATAGTTTTCAGAACATGCCCTGGAATGATAATAGTTCCACTCAATTTTCAATACTGCCAGCATCTATAGCTATAGCAAACACAAAATATATGCTTGTAATAAATGATTCTAATCACAGTAAAATCACAAATCATCTAAAAGGGATGGATTTATGTTCAGTGTGGTTTATATTTTTAAAAAATGAAAAAAAGGTTCAAGATAGTAAGGTTTATGGTAAATACTTAGTTTAACCAAATAATCTTATTAGATGGACCAATTTTATTAATATATAAATTATTTACATTTGTGTCTGTCAAGAGTATTAGACTCTTCCTTATCAGTATTAAAATATTTATTAGAATAACCAAATAATTTTATTACTGTATAAATTCAATCTACTTTATGACTATTAAAATATTAATGGAAATATTAGCTGTAAGCTCCATGAAGTTACCCATTGTGCTCCTTTGTTCACTACTATATTTCCCAGTACAAGAATCCAATGCAGTGTGAAGCAAGTAGTAAGCATCCCATAACGAATAAACTCACTTATAAAGGCATAGCACCTGACAGAAATTATCCCCCTAGACTAGGAGGTCTGCAAACATTTCCTGTAAAGGACCAGACGATAATTATTTTAGGCTTTGCAGGCCATAGGGCTTCTGTCCAAACTACTCAACTCTACCTCTGCAGCATGAAAGTGTTCACAGACAAAAAAATAAATGAATGGGAATGGCTGGGTTCCAATAAAATAGAAACTTAACTTTCATATAATTTTCATGTCTTATAAAATATTATTCTTCCGTTTAGATTTTTTTCAACAATTTAAAAATGTAGAAACCATTCCCAGCTCACCAGAAGTATGAAAACAGACACTGGGTCAGACGTGGCCTGTGGGTTGTAGTTTATCAACAGACCTCTGCTCTAGACCTACAGTTAGTTATTGTGATTATACAACTAAATCCTACATATGCACAAGGAATTTAATATGAGGAAAGCATTCAGATTATTAAGAATCTCTCTGAACCAAATAGTTCCAACTGTAACGGAACTGATATGCAAACCAAAATTGTTGAGATTATATGAGATAATGCACAGTGATCAACACATATCAAATGCTCACCTCAAGGCCTGGGAAAAATATATAGAAACATCAGATGCTACAGGCAGACTACCTCACATCAAAGTTTACTAGAGTGAGCAAAATATTGTTAATATTCTCCAGAGAACTTTTTGTTGATGATTATAAAGCTATTTTTTAATTTACTGACAACTAAAAGAAATTATTACAAGGCAATGAGTATCAATAATCAACCTAATTTCAAAAGACCAATGCCAAAGCCATTAGACTGTCATTCTTGATTACTTAATTTACTGTTTGCCGATAATTTAACTAATATAGGTTAATGAGTTTTTGCATTTTACACACATAAAACCAATCAAGTTTTATTATGCTGACTCTCTAAAATTCTTTAATGGGAAAGAAAACAGATCGTTTGAAAAAAATTGTAATAACATATTAATTGTTATTTCATGTACCATATCCAGAGAGAGACTTGGCCTCATAAAACAAGAAGTAAGGAGTTAAGTGTGATGAAAACACTCCCAAGTTTGCTATTAGCTTATTTATTTTAGATCAAGTCATTTTAGTGCTTGTTCATTTATCAAGACAAAAAATATTTGTGCAAATTATCCTGCAAAGATTTTATGGGTCTCTGAGACATCTACTGTAACTTTATGGACTGAGTTTATAAGGTTGAGAATGCATAAGTGCTATTTTGTCCTAGGTGCCATGCACACCGCTTTTAAAAATTTATTTCCAGTGACTTACATATAGCTTCTCACCTGGTATGATTAAATGCAATGCATATATATTTTAATAAAATCCAATATTCAATAAACTAAGATTTTCCCTACAAAATACAGCCCAATTCTCTCAGAAATCTGATAATCTTAAAAGTATTTAATCTTAAAATTGTGATCTATTAACTGTCTTCCTCAATAAATTAGTATTAATGAGAACATTTGAATACACTTTGAGTTATCCAAAATATCACTTTATATGAATTACGTTCTTGAATCCCCAGAATAACTTTCTAAGGCAAATGTAATTATCACATTTTAAAATATGCAGGTTGAAGTTTTGTTGTTTTTGTTTGTTCGTTTTTGGGGCAGAGTTTTGCTCTGTCACCCCAGCTAGAGGGCAATGGCTTGAACATAGCTCACAGCAACCTCAAACTCCTGGGCTCAAGCAATCCTCCTGCCTCAGTCTCCTGAGTATCTGGGACTACAGGCATGCACCACGACAGCTGGCTAATTTTTCTATTTTTAGCACAGCTGCGGGTCTCAGTCTTCCTCAGGCTGGTCTTGAACTCCTGGGCTCAAGCAATCCTCCTGCCTTAGCCTCCCAGAGTGCTAGGATTACAGGTGCGAACTACTGCACCCGGGCCTGGTTGAAGTTTGGAGAGATTAAATAACTTGGTCACACAGTTGGTAAGGGTGCTGTGTGTGATCTGAATCTATCACACTTTGTACTCAACCCTGCTTAATTAAACTTTTGGTATTTTAGCATGATTAAGCCGAAAAATGTCTTTATAATTTATGCTGAACCTTTAATTATTTTTCTCCAGTTTTAAATATTTGAACATACTTTAGCTGTTATGCAGACATGGCGACTGTGCCTGGTCATATGCTACTTCCATGGTAGCCAAAGGCTTAGCCATCCCCATGGCTGGCACAGCCATCTGCAAATGGGCAATGAACACCTATCTGTCCATTGCTCCCTTTTTCTGCTTCCCCAAATCATTATATTTATGACACAGTTCGTGTTTTCTTTTGCTATTAAACCTACCATTCTGATCAACATCTCTGTGCATAAATGTTTATTTCTGGTTATTTTCTTAGAACTGAATTTCTAGAAATGAAATTACCGGGACAATCATAAGAACATCTTCAGGTTCCTTGATATACGTTGCCAGAGTGCTTTCTAGGAAAGTTGTAAAAATGTATATTCCTATTGGTGGTATATAATAAGGGTGAAGAGTTTCTTCTTTTAAAGTACAAGTAACCATAGTAAAAACCATCTGTCATGAATTCCTTACTGTGAATTCGACTGATTTATTTGTTTCTTAATAGCAAACAGAAAGCAGCTTTATTAAGGGAAAGATGACTTCCACCAGAGAGGAAGGAAAGAGATAGTTAAGCTAACTATGGAGTGTGCCTCAGGGATGGGACTGGCAGCGGTCCACCCAAGTGAGGACTGAGTGGCTAAAGTAACATATGAAAGAAATGGGCAATTCTTGGAGGGGAAAAGAGTTGTACATCAATAGGGTAAAGAAAAGGAGGTAAGAAGATGTCAAAAATTGTCTTTAAAATTGGCTCTGAAAACATAAAATATAATTTCCTATCCCTTCATATTAGAATATTGACATGGATTTGCTTTAATTAACAAACAACAGTAAGAGTTTTACTGGGTTTTAAATTTTTAACTGCTACGCATCTCTCCCTATTCATAGCTGAAGTTGCCGTTCTTCTTGTTGGTACGTAACACATACACTTAAAAATTATTTTGGGAAAGGCCGGGGCATGGTAGCTCACATCTGTAATCCTAGAACTTTGGGAGACTGAGGCCAGGAGTTCGACACTTGCCTGGGCAACATAACAAGACCCCATCCCTACAAAAAATTTTAAAAATTAGCTTGATGTGGTGGTCTGCACCTGTAGTCCTAGCTACTTGGGAGGCTGAGGCAGGAGTATTGGTTGAACCCAAAGGTTCAAGGTTGCAGTGAGCTGTGATCACACCACTGCCGTCCAGCCTGGGTGACAGAGCAAGGACCCATCTCTAAAAACAATAAAAATATTAAAAAAATAAAATAAATATTTGGGGAAGGATAGTTTCAAGAGTCTTGTAAAAATTGAATGTATTCAATATTTAAAATATTGAAAAAATGAATATATTGAATTTTTAATAATGAGATTCTATAATCATTCATTAAATTGAATTGACCAGAACTCTGTAATTAGAAACTGCCTGCCAGAGTACGGGCACAGCAGGCATAGAGCAAAATGACATACACTCTGTATAATCCAAGCTACAGATCTAAAATTAGCTCAAACTTGTTCTCAAATTTTCTGAGAAGGGAAATAGCTAGATGAAGTCAGTTGGAATCTAAATGATCTATGTTCCTTGATACAGGTACGAAAATCATCTTTTTATCTGCAGAGATATAATCACAAAGTAACCAATTCCCATTTCCTTCTTTATTGTATACAGCACACTGTGGTAGATTTTTCCCTCAGTTTTATTTACCAGCCTTCTACAAACATTTCTATTTTTCAAACTAAAAAGACTGGTTTTTAAATCATCAAATAACAGCCTACAAGTAAGGATTTCTTCAGCAAGAATGTCACATGATTAAGCTCAAAAACTCTTAAGTAACAAGTTTCCTAATATAATCTAGTATTCTCTTTCTGGTTTTCTAGATGTTGTATAAAGGAAAAAAAGAAACACAATTTAACCTTGTAACCATTCTCCATTCCATCCCAAACATAAAGAGACAGTCTCATCTAGCGCAATCTTCACTGCCCTCTAAGTTGTAAAATAACCTTTCCTTTCAACGTGCCAATGAATGAAAGCTACAGCATTTCAAATGAAAAAGTCACCCTTTCTGTTAAAGAAAGTCAAATATCTTTTTACAACAGCATAGGGTTTTAAATGATGGCTACCTTCCTAACAGCAGAGCCAGAATTCTGGGTGGGGAAAGGTGCAGAAAAAAACAACACAGCAGACTTGGGACTGCTATACTTTAAAAGGCCAGCTTGCAAGGCTGGCCCTGGGCTGACATCTGGAAACCTGAGTTCCCTATGCTGATAATAAAACTTTCCCTAACTGGTAAGAGTGGCTCACTGTGCGTAGGCTCCTTGTACAATGCGGTTTATGCTGAGCACCTGCTTTCTTTCCTTCTGGAAGTCTCAATTTTTGGTACATCCTATGGAAAAGGTGTAAGTGCCTATGTAACCAGTCACCAGTAAAATTCTGGGCACTACATCTCAAATGAAATTCCTGGTGACAACACCTTGCATTTGCTTTCACAATCTGATTAAGGACATCCTGTGTGACTCCACTGGAAGACAACTCATGGACCTGTGACTGGTTTTCTCCAGACTGTGTTCCATGCATGCTTTCCCTTTGCTGACCCTGCTTTGTATCTTGTCGTAATACATCATGGCCATGGATATGACTGTATGTCGAATCCTATGAGTCTTCGCTGTGAAGCACCAAACCTGGGGATAGTCTTGGAGACCTCCAAAACATAGAGGTAGAGAAAGTCTTCTTCAGGGAGGATGCCTGAATAAGCTTCTATTTTATAACGTTTCTATAAAGGATCCAGACCCAGAGATCTGCTTTTGGTCTAAGTACCATCCTATGCAACCACTATGAATATGCCAAGGAAAGAAGGGGCCCCCACCAGAGCTCTCTAGCAAGGCTCTCCAGAAAGGCAGGGAGGTAGAAGGGTTGGAGTTGGAGAACTAAAGGTAGCCTTCATGGGTACTGTTGCTCAAAGCAATCACCGCAGCAACAAAAATAAATAAATGGGATCTCATCAAATTAAAAAGCTTTTGCACAGCCAAGGAAACTATCATTAGAGCGAATAGACAGCCTAAAGAATGGGAGAAAATATTTCCTCTCTACATATCCGATAAAGGGCTGATAACAAGACTCTATCTAGAACTTAAAAAAAAATCAACGACAAAAAAATCAAACAACCCCATCAATAAATAGGCAATGGAAATGAACAGAAGTTTTTCAAAAGAAGGCAGAATGATGGCCAGTAAACATATTAAAAAATGCTCAACGTCTCTAATCATTAGAGAAATGCAAATCAAAACCACAATGAGATATCACCTAACCCCAGTGAGATCGGCCTCTATCAAAAAATCCCAAAACAACAAATGCTGGCGAGGATGTGGAGAGACAGGAACACCCTCACACTGCTGGTGGGACTGCAAATTAGTGCCACATCTGTGGAAAAGACTTTGGAGATACCTCAAAGAGCTAAAAATAGAAATACCATTCAATCCAGCAATAGCACCACTAGGCATCTAGCCAAAAGAGCAAAAGACATTCTATAATAAAGACATCTGCATCCGAATGTTTATGGCAGCACAATTCACTACTGCAAGGATGTGGAAACAACCTAAGTGCCTGTCAATTCACAAGTCGATTATTAAAATTTGGTATGTGTATACAATGGAATATTATGCAATTCTAAGAAACGACAGTGAGCCAGCACCTCTTATATTTTCCTGAATTGAGCTTGAGCCCGTTATCCGAAGTGAGTTGACACACGAGGCTCCACTCGTACTCACCATCAAATTGGTACTGACTGATTAACACTATGATGCTCGCTTGGTAGTAATATTCTCCATGGGATGGGAGGGGGTTGGGGGAGTAAACCCATAACTATAGGACAGGGTGAGCATTGTAGGGGGGAAGGATAAGTCTCTAAAACCCGCTAGGGAGAGGCAATGATATAAAATGTAACCAAAAGGTATGTTTGTACCCTCATAATAACCTGAAATAAAAAAAATTTAAAAAAAAAGAGTCCAAAATCCCTTAAAAAATTACCTATAGCTAAGTAGAAATAGAAAAAAAAAAGTTAAATATTTGCAGAGAAAAGGACACCACGGAATTTCTTCAGCAAGAAAAACTAATACTCACTTCATTTTGAGGAAACTCCTTTCACTAAAGGATTATGACATAGTGTTTAAAAAACTGCATGGATGATGGAGGCAGATCCCCTGTTTGAATCCCACTTCCATCAACCCTTATTTCTTAGCTACTTAACCCTGGACAAGTCACTCAATCTCTTTTTACTTCTTTGTCTACAAAATGTTGATAATAATAGTTATAACCCAATAAAGTTTGTCACAAAAATTAAATGAATTCATAAATGAAAGGCATATATGAAAGTATGTGGCATATTTTAAACACAAAAAAATTTGGCTATTTTTTTTTTTTAGGTTGTTGAAATGAGTTTATTGACTGGAGAACACTTTAATTTTTTTTAAGGACTGAACTTTTTTAGAGTAGTTTTAGGTTCATAGCAAAATTGAAAAGACAGTACGGAGATTTCTCATATGTCCCCCGCCCCCACACATGTACAACCTCGCCATTATCAACATCTGGCCCCAGACTGGTACATTTGTTACAGTGGATGAAATAGTTATCACTCAGAATTCATAGTTTACATTAGGGTTCATTCTTGGTGTTGTCCACTCTGTGGGTTTGGACAAATGTATGATGACATGAATCTACCATTATAATATCATACAGTATATTTTCACTGCCCTAAAAATCCCTTTTTATTATCTTCAAGAATGTGTTGATTATTTTTTTTTAATAGGAGAGAAAGCCCATATGGCTTTTTGAAAAGTTTCTGAAATAAACACGCTTTAAGCATCCAAATATATTTCCCTAATTGGAAACCAATATACCAAATAAGTGCTAGTGGGTAAACAGTAGGTGTTCTGGGGTCAATTACCTTTGAGAAATACTAAGATAAAATTAGAGTTTTGGCAACTTACTTAAAATGATATGTGGATAATATTACATGGGGCACGTGTTATAGAACGTCAAACCTCACCAACTCATTCGATCACAGAAACCTTTTTTATATGAAGTATGGTACAAGACCAGTGCTTTGCTGCTGTAGTTCTAAAAGGAGGATTGTATACATGCTTCAGGGAAACGTCAATGAGAATCTACTAACGACTAGGGATGCCAGGACAAATGGTCACAGACTTCAGGTTCTAGAAGATCACATGTTAACAGGGATAAGGAGGACAATTATGATATAACTGCTTACTGCAAAGCTCTTTGAGAAAGCACAAAGGACAGAATACCCAACCCCCTATGGAACTGTGAGGAGGAGGATTGACGAGTAGGATCCCATGAGCCAGCTAAACTGGGAAAGACAGACGGTCACAGAGACCCAGAGAAAACAGGCCGGAGCATAACATCAGTGAGGAGAGGCAGGCAGGCCCCGGGAGGTCCTGTGTGCTCACTGGGAGTTCTTACCTGTAAAGGGCAAGGACTCTCCCTTTCTAAATGCCTTAAATATGTTAAGCAAATTCAAAGAAAACAGGCTTCAAAAAATATAGATGGCAATGAAGTCAAGTCAATCTGAAAGGACTATGATTGAGGCAAGATAAGAATTAAGGTATATTCAAGACACAGTTGCACATGATGTTCCCCTGGCAGGCTCATCATTCCCTTGGTGAGATGCTAATAAGGGTGAGACAGCCAGTTTTAAGAATATGAAGTGAAGAACCTGTCACTCAGTTGTCAACGGAAACTGTCTATAATTCCCTTAACAAAACCTTTATGTCTCAGCATATGTTAATTAGACTTCATGCTTAAGCCTAAAACTTTACCATACTCCAGGCTTTGTTTTTATTTTTTAAAGAGATATACCAATAAATGGAGTTGCACTTTATATATATTTTGTATAGTTTCCTCTGGCATAATGGTCAAACTTGCTAATTTTTTAAAATTTCTAACAGCCCAGTTTGTCATTTTCACTAAATTAAGTAAATTTGCCATATCTAAAAGTTGTTGGCATGTGGCTGGAAAGAACTGGAAAAGAGACACAGTTCAGAGTAGAAAATTACAAGATTCATGACATTAGGTAGATCAGGGCAGATGTTTTTAAATGTGGAGATTCTGTGAAATGTAAATAGAATTGAACCTGAGGCTTTATCAAATTCAAAAGGATATTCTAAGCAATTCTGATTATGAATTACATCTACACTCACAAATTATGCACTTATGAAAATGAACGGACGGTAAATATTTTTACAAAAGCAATGTTGCTGAGAAACAACAAACATAAAAAAGCTCTTAAGCAAACAATTTTAGAAAGTAAAACAAAATGCTGCCAGCTTACATTAAAATAATGCTTTCATATTTCTAGAGCATTCTACATGTATAGCCTTATTTGATCATTACTACAAACCTATGACGAAGTCAAACCATAAAACATGACTTAATCTCACATGTGGTGTAAGACTTCCATATATGTAAAATGATAAATATAATTTGTAGTTATTTCAAGAAAGTAATAACTTTACTTATAAAAATCAAAAACTAAAATATACACTACTAATAGCCAAGATTATTAGTTACTTGACATCCAGACTCACCTATACCCCCTACCTAATTCCTTATGCTCCCCACCCCCACTATTTGAGAATCAGTGTCCTCATCTTTAAATTGGAATTAAAATACAAGCATTTTCAGTAGTCCATTTATGAAAAATCAGACATTCTATCCGAATATCAACCAGATGCCAATTTCCAATTGTTTTGACTGAGATATTCATATTTAAACCCAAATCCTCAGTTTCCTAAAATATAACTGAAATATTTACACAGATAACGACGAGATATAAAATGATGAGCAACTTTCTGTCACTGTAACATTTATAGTATTTTATATTTATAAAAGGGAGCCTTGGTTTAAAAAGTTTAAAAATACTACCCTTGCTGTTAAGAGCAGTCTTCAAAAATTTGGGTATGGCCATGTTAGTGTTCAATTACAATGGGAATATATCATTAAGAAATACTGGTTTAATAAAAGATATTCTCCAATAATTCATGCGATTTGCTTTAAAAAATCTTATCTTTCCCAAATCTGAGAAAGATACGATGAAAGACAAAGAGACAAGAATCCACCTGGATCTTTATCTCCAATGTTCCAGTTTATAGTGCTGGAACTGCCTGGTGGCCTAGAATTATCTCCCTCTGTCTGTAATAGAAAATTGGTAGTTCAGCCTCAACTTACCCTTTCTGCTAGGCTCACTCACCATTTATTCAGGGGTTCATTGCATCTCCTCAATCAAATCTTGCCTCTGTAACTACAGTTACAAAGGGTCTTTGGGCACCATGTTCTGGTATTCTTGACCACTGTTTTGATACTACACTATGTTCTTCTAGAATTCGGAAGGATTAACAGAGAAGATAAAATCAGAACTTGGATCTCGAGTCCTATTCCTAATTTAAGACTAGGGTCATTTTCACCATACCGTCTAGAACATTGCCTTCTGTTGCTCACAACACTTTCTGGAAAGCCAAAATACTCACCAGTAGTACAAAGGAAGACATATTTAAAGCTTGCCTATGCCCTTGCTAATTTCCTACTACCAAATCACCCTTATTCTTCAGTGTTCGACCTTGGCTCAATTCTATATCCTATAAATAGCTTTTAAGAAATTTAAAAATTTATCAGTTTCTTTGGTTTTGGTCATTCTTGGGCTGGTCTAACTACTGTACCTTTATTTACCCTTGGTGCCCCAGAATCA
The DNA here is from genome assembly GCA_008750895.1 of Mirza zaza. Lineage (NCBI taxonomy): Eukaryota > Metazoa > Chordata > Mammalia > Primates > Cheirogaleidae > Mirza > Mirza zaza. Next base: position 150,070 of record VSMD01127357.1, read on the forward strand.
AAGAGTTGGGGAGACATGTTGGAGATGTGAGGTAGAGTGTTTAGGTATCACATAGACCATTATCACATTGGCATGAAGCTGATATTCATTCCCAGGGATGCTAAATATCTAGCACAAGGAACTAATGACTAACCCAATAGGCCAAAGATGCTACCTGTTGAGACACAGTGGCAGCAACTGAGTCCCAGTTTTAACAATATTCTTTTCATAGAAAACATGGACATGGATCCTCAAGCTGTCTCTGACTAGCTTTACCATTTTGTTCAAGTCACTGAAGCTGTCTGGGCCTCAGTTTCCCCCTCAGAAAATTGGGCTAAAGAATATTGTTTAATTTTTTTTATTACATTTTAAATTGCAGTCAGCCCTTCATATCCACAAGGCATTGGTTCCAGGACCCAGAATATACCAGGATCCAGAATATACTGAAGTCCATGGATACTCAATGCCCTTAGTCAGCCTTCCATAGCCACGGGGTCCACAGCCATAGCCGGCTGAATCCATGAACGTGGAATCTACGGATATGGAGGGATGACTGTATTTTATACTTTTATTATTGTAACATATTTTTAAACTCCTATCCTATACACCTACATTTACGGAAAAACCTTGCTATTCTGTAACTTTTTAAAGCATTAGCTAAATACTACAACTAGTTCCTTAACCTCATGAAAATTAAGGAAGCATGCTTTAAAATTCCCTGTCCTATATCCAGCAAAGACTATACAGCATGAAAGAATATCAGGAGTTACATGAGATAATGTAGTTTCTTTTAATAAGTGCTCAGAAAACCGAAATGCAGGTGGGCATTATAGATGAACTAATTGAGAAGATTGAAATAGCTTATTCTAGCTTTCGATGAGAAAAGTATTGACTGACCCAGAAAAATGGGGGGGAAAAATAAAATATCAAGGGGAAAATCAATGAGACCCTCTTCATTCTGAATTAATAGTAGTGAACCAGGCAGGGAAGAACTAAGACAAACAGGCAAAAGGGGAAGCACAAAGATGTTACAGCCATCTAGAAAGGAAGATCTTTACAGAGTAAATTAAGGACTGCACACCATTTGCCAAGTTCAACACTCAGTATGCTAAATGCTGCCTAGACAGTTCGCTTTATGATTTTAACAAATGTTTAGCATTTTAAATTTCTCCTTTATTTTACTTTTTTCACTAGAGCTCCGGTTTCAGCCTCATTGAAAACTCAGACCAGGTGCGGTGGGGGTACATTTTAAAGTGGAGATTACCTCCTTTCATTTGTGAAAGAGCAGCTTAAAGACTGTTTAAGTTGGAGATAATGGCTCATATGAATTGTGTGTAATGTTGCATTAACTTGTAATCATCATCATTATTAAAACTACAGCCAAACACTCACCATGTGCACTACAGGGCATATTAACTATATAAAAGACATCATTTGTGTCCTCTAGGAATGTACCCTAAAAGTTCAAAAGCAATGAGCTCAATATGCACTGACACATGAAAAAAACTGGACCGTACTATACCAACTTAGAACTATGCAATTCAGGAATTGGAAGGTTCAGCTAAATCTTGGTTGAAAAACTACCCTTAACAAATATAATTTGGTTTTTAAGGTTAAAAAAAAAGTGAAGCAAGAAATATAAGAGAAGGTCATCAAGGGGTATTAACTCAAATTTTTCCTTTATCCTTGACCCCCATTTTATGGCATTGAGAAATAAAAAAAGCTGGCTTCTCCTATTCCTCCTCCTGGGCAGGAATGATCAGACCGGCACTTCCAGTTTTGGCAAGCCAGGAGCAGTGAAGACAGGGGAGATGAGTCACACCTGGCTAGATCTTCAACTTGTTTTTTGAGTGTGCTTGTCCCTGCCTCTCCCGCTGTTTCTTCTGCTCCGGAAAATATGATTAATATCTATGCACTTGTAAAACTCTGCACTGTAAGCAAGGCTGAGGCTTTCCATCCCAATGAGGTGGAGGTATGGAGTTAATGAGAAGTAAGACTGTGGGGAATGAATAGGAACATGCCAATGTTAAAGTAATTGAGCATGAATATCAAACACTGACTTGGGAATAGTCTTCATTTGCTGAGGGAAAGTCTGATCAGCTGGTGGGCAGATGGAATGTGCAGAGACTTGCATCCACTGCCAGCCCCAGAATTTCCATATCACAACAGCCTATACTTTGTTAAAACCTCTGTACCTCTGCTTTACCACCTAGAATCAAGTTTTCCTTTCTTTCCTCCTCCTCCTTTACTTTTCCTTCTTTTTTCCTTCCTTCCAACCCTCCTTCCTAAGAAAGGCTTCCTCTCTTCTTTTTTGCATTGATCTCATCTGTCCCCAAGCCTCAAAAAGAATTTAAAGTTTTTTGATTTCAATATCTGTTTCTTAAAAATATATACATACACACACACACATATATGTATTAGGTCATTAAATATGAAATGTCTAACTTTGAATAAAAAGTTTAGTTTATTATATCTCAAACAAGAAGCAGTACGATTAATCAAAGCATGCGCCTAAACTATTGATATACTTATGCCATCCAAATGTTAGCTTGCTTAAGCCACCAGTGAAGAAGCCTGGAGAGTCAGTGGTGATGAAACCAGAAAGGCGTTTTCCACAGCTCGTTCAGAATTGAATATTTTTTCCTTGCATGAAGTGGTCCAAAGCTTGGAAGGAGTCCTACTCAGTCGGTGCAAGGTCTGGTGAACATGATGGAACTGGTTCTATGACGGAACTCATATTTGAAAATAACACAAATTTTTGACTTATCCATGGTTTCACAAAAATTGCTCTAAAAATGTTTTGAAAGATGATCACAAGGCAAACCAGGCATTTGAAAGAATAATAAAATAAAATAACAGCAAAAATGAATCAAGAAGTGTCAATGTGAAATGTCAAAGATATTGTCAAATAGTACTTACAGAAATTGGACATTTCATAGTTAATAATGTAGTATGTGTAATTTGCTAATGCCAGTTGATGTGTTGTGGCTAGAAGAATTACTGATGCCATCATATTTTATTGTCAAAACTCTGCATTGTCTTCCAAAACCAGTGAAACTTTGAATTATTAATTACTTTAATACACTCCTATGTGACGTCTATCATTCCCAATTAGATGATTTATATGTTCTTAAGTGACAAGGATCTCTGGACGATTTGCACAACAATAAAGACAAAAGGAACACCTTGAAAAGATGTAGATTATTATTAAATATTTATCTCAAGTTGTAATAAATAGGTTTATTCAGAACAGAGTAATAATAATTTTAAGAAAACTGTTAAAGAAAAACAAACTTTGGTTCTCAAATTCTAGGAACACACAATTATGCATTTTTATAAAAATTCATTTACAAAGATGTTTTTAATAGAGAAAAAAAGCACAAATTAAGTGTACATCAATTGGGAACTTATTAAGTGAAATAAGGTACATTCATTAAATAAAATTAAAATGATCTGTTAAAAATATATAATAACTAATGAAGATATGGGCAACAATAGTATATTATTAAATGGGCATATATAAACACTTAACCTCATTTAATATATATATGCTTAGAAGACTGATTAATGCTTATCTGGTGGTAAAATTTCTGCAAGATTGTGTTCCCATTTGTAATTTTGCAAATTACCACTTTGAATGTGTATTCCAATTGCTAGAATTAAACTTTAAGAAGTAATCAAGCAATGAGTTTCTCAATCCCTACCTATACAAGAAGAAAATCAGAACCAACACAGGAAAAGCAATCATATGAAAGACATCTTAATATATGGCTATTATATATACAAAATAATTATAAATTATTTTTAAATTATAATTATAAATTTAGTTTATAAATTTATAAATATAATTTATATTAAGATAAAAATATCTTAATATATGGTTTACCTTAATAGTGTAGTACTCTTTGACTTCAGGCCTAATAGAATCAAAGTCTCCACTGATGAATTCAGGCAAAAAGCTGAAAGAAACAGTTCCAAGTAAGTCAACCAGTTGGGTCTATGTATTTGTGAAAGTTTCAAACTGTCATTATAAGGACAGACAGAAAACTAATAAATGCAAAACAAAAAAGAAACACAGAGACTGTCTTTAAAGCATAGAGGATGTCACTTCATGTTCTCTTGGTTTCAGTATAATATGATTGAGGCAAACACATGCCCAACTAATTCATTAACTCAGTTACAACACCAGTCAATACTTACGTTTTGAAACAAATGGATAAAAATTTAAGAAGATTATCAGTTAAAAAAACTCCCAATTTAAAGACCCTAACATAAACACTCATCATCTTTGCCTATTACCTTCGACACACACACACAGTCCTTTACATTATTGTGCCCTCACACAAGGTCCCAGTTGTCACCAGATTTGAACAGAACAAGTGATGCTGAGGATTGGTATCCTGTGCCGAGCAGGAGTCAGTTCAAAGACATTTTCCAAACACCCTATTGACATATTTCTAGAAACAGGAGTCTTTTAGATAGGCTTGAAAAACTAGAAGAGTCGCAGTTACTCAACTTAGGGAGGGATTCCCAAATGCAGTTGTCTCCAATAATATTACAATTACCTTACTTCTCTTCCCTGCCATATTTTTTTCACAACTCATTTTAGAAAGCCTATCTCACTCCATCCATGTAAGCCATCGTTATTAGTTTTATGTGAAACATTTAACACAGCCCAGTAGAATTTCTTCCCACCTAAAACACCTAACTGTAGAGAAATAAAACATCTCTTGATTTCTTAGGATTCCTGAAAAAACCTCTAGCCTCCTGAATCTCAGAAATGTTTGTGATATAAAGAAGGGAATGTTCACTTTCACTAGAGGGGAAATATTCTACCTTTCACATGCCACGAGAATCAGAAATGCAATCATTTATCTAGTTCATTGGTTTGATTCAGAAGAATGCCAAAACTTACGTCTTCTGAAGAGGCCCGAATTGTTCCCTAACAAACCAGGTCTCTCGTTAAAGGAAGACTGGAATGTTATCTCCCTGGTCAAAAAAGCAGCAGCAGCTCCAGAACATGGAGACAATTCTAGGTCACAAAATCCAAGAAACACTTAAAAAAAAAAAAAAATATCCAAGATACAGGAGGCTATCTGGCTCCTGAAAGATTTTACTAACATCCCATGGGGGTTAGGATTCAGGTCCATAAAATTTCCAAGGAGACCCTTTCAAGACAGAGAAAACACACCTGCCATTTCCCACTTAATAAGCAGAGAACAAACAAACAACAAACAAACAAAATCACACTGCCTGTCCTTCCCCTATAGGTGTGCAACTACCAGCAGAGGACAACTGTTCTAGCTCTCATCACATGGGCCAAGGGGTAAAAAAGTAGAGCAAAGGAGACTGATGTCATAGGAAATCTGACGCTGAATACATTGGGTGTTCCTTCAGGATAAAATTAACAGAGATTAATATGAAAAAAACAACAACAACAATACTAGCCTTGTCCCTTTTTTATTTGCACTTTTTTTTAGGTTTTTAACTCAATTGGAAATATGTTGGGCCAACTTCTTTGAGTTCTACATCTTCCTAGGACTAAATGATAAGACGTAGCTCTGCCACAAAGATCTGTACCACATAAATTGCTTAGCTTGGATAAGCCAGGCCCAGTCATTTTTTCATTAACCAATCCATTCCACAAATACTCACTGAACATCAACTATGTGCAAAAAAGCAAAGCCTATTTCAGAATAAGGT
>VSMD01127362.1:0-32357 GCA_008750895.1 Mirza zaza
CAGTTGTATAGTATTTAATTTCATTTCAATGATTATATGTTTTGTTGAAAAGAAATGAGAAAAGCAAGAAAAATTAAGTCCAGGTGATTTAATGCTGTTTTCTTGTTTAAATTATAAAACTAGAAGGTAGACTATAATAAATGAAAGCCATATAAAATAAATCCTAAAGTAACCACTAAAATAACTATTAAAATTTGCCAACAAAAGAGATATTAATAAAATGAATTCACAGCAAATGTTCATTTAATCCAAAAAGAAACAGAAAATGAGAAAAAAAGGGAAAATATAAAAATAGCAAAATGGTAGACACATACCTAATAATATCAATAATCATATCAAATGTAAATGGTCTAAACAACCTAATTAGAAGGCAGAGATTGTCAGATTTAATAAAAAAGACCCAACTATATGTTGCCTATAAGAAATGTATTTTATAAAGACATAAATAGGTTAAAGGAAAACAATGGAAAACAAATAGGATTCTAACACAAGTCAAAAGAAAGCTAGAATGGTTGCTTTCAGTTTTTTGTTATTATGTATATTACTTCCATTAACACTTATCTACACGTCTTTTTGTGGATATATACATTAGATTAATACCAACAAGTGGAAATTTGGGGTCACATAGATACCACCTCTAGAAATTAGAAGAAGAGCAAATTAAACTAAAAATAACCATAAGAAAGGAAATAACAAAAATTAAAGTGGTAATTGGTGAAATAGAACATAGGAAAGCAGTAGAGAAAAATCAATAAAACCAAAAGCTAATTTTTTGACAATTTTTAAAAAGTTGATAAATTTCTAGTTAGACTTGTCATGAAATAAAAAAAGAGAACACAAATTACCAATGAGAGAGAAGATATCACTGTAATACTAAACATATTAGATATGAATAAAATATCAACAATTTTATGTTAAAATTCAATAAACAACGGTGATATTGCACATCTTATATTTTCCTGGTTAGAGCTGGAACCCACACTACTAAGTGAAGTATCCCAAGAATGGAAAAACAAGCACCACACATACTCACCAGCAAACTGGTATTAACTGAGCAGCACCTAAGTGGACACATAGGTACTACAGTAATAGGGTATTGGGCAGGGGGGCGGGGGATGGGTATATACATACATAATGAGTGAGATGTGCACCATCTGGGGGATGGTCATGCTGGAAACTCAGACTTACGGGGGGAGGGGGGAAAGGGCATTTATTGAAACCTTAAAATCTGTACCCCCATAATATGCAGAAATAAAAATATATATATAAAATAATAAGAAAAGAAAGAAAAAAAATTCAATAACATAAAATGAACATATCTTAAAAGATACAAATTGTGAAAACTCGTTCAATAGTATATTAACCTGAGTATACTTTTATTTCTCAAAATAATTTGAATTGTAGTTTTAAGCTCCCCCAAAAGCCACCATTTCCTTGATAAATTCTATCTAATATTGAATAAGTAATACAATTGTATAAATTCTTCCATAAAGATAAAAAGAAAAACAACTTTGCAATTCATTCTACAAAGCCAGAACTACTCTGATAGGAACACCAAAGATATTTATAAGAAAACTACAGATGTATATCCCACATGAACATAAATACAAAATTTTTAGACCAAATTTTAGGAAACTGAATTCAATCATGTATTGAATGAACAATACATCATGATCAAGTGGGGATTGACTCAGGATTGAAATTTAGTTTAATACTCAAAAATCAATGCAATTCATGATTTTAACAGCCTAAAGAAGAAAAACCTTTTGATCATCTTAGCAGATGAAGAAAAATTTGACAAAATCCAACATCCATTTCTAATAAAAACTCTTGGCACAGTAAAAATAGAAGAGAATGTCCTGAGACTGTTAAATGGCATCTAGGGTACTAATATCAGTGAAAGGCCCTTCAAATGTAATAATTATGAGAAGAGTTAGACACCATTCAGTTTTCTTTTCTTTTTTTTTTTTTTTGAGACAGAGTGTCACTTCGTTGCCCAGGCTAGAGTGCCATGGCATCAGCCTAGCTCACAGCAACCTCAAACTCTTGGGCTCAAGCAATCCTTCTGCCTCAACCTCCCGAGTAGCTGGGACTACAGGCATGCGCCACCATGCCCAGCTAATTTTTTCTGTATATTTTTAGCTGTCCAATTAACTTCTTTCTATTTTTGTTAGAGACGGGGTCTCGCTTTTGCTCAGACTGGTCTTGAACTCCTGAGCTCAAAGGATGCACCGCCTCGGCCTCCCAGAGTGCTAGGATAATAGGCGTGAGCTACCGCGCCTGGCCCATTCAGTTTTCATTATACGAACAAAGTTCATATCACAGAGAAATCTTGTAAATGCTTCATCCATTTCTTCTTAGTCTTTTTTTGTTAGAAAAATGTAATGAGGAAAAAGATCATGTTGATGTAGAAAATTTTAATATAAAAGATAAAGAGAAAAATATAAGAAACATATGTCTAAATTCAGTATTTTCCTGACGACCACTCACGGTAAACTAGGAATAAAAGGGAACTTCATCAACCAGATAAACAGCATCTATGAAAAAACCTATAGCTAACATCATACTCATTGGTAAATGCTATCTACATGATATCAAGAACAGATCAAACATGTTTCCTTATACCCTATTTGATAATGTATTAGCGATCCTTGCAAGTACAAAAAAACAAGAAAATAAAAGGCTATCCAGATTGGAAATGAAATAAAACTGTCTTTTTTTGCAGACAACATGATTGTATATGTAGATAACTCTAAGAAATCTAAGAAATAGCTGTTGGAACTAATGAGCAAATTTAGCAGGCTTGCAGAACACAGGGATTATATATATATATATATATATACACACACACACATATATATATTAAAAACTGCACTTCTATATGCTGAAAATGAAAAATTAGAAAATAAAATTTTAAAACTACCTTTACGATACCATAAAGGTAAAATAATGAGTACTAAATTTAACAACTGTGTGATACATGTACACTTAACATTGCTGCAAGACATTAAAGAAGATCTAAATAAATGGAGAGATATTCTATGGTCAGGGATTGGAAAACCCAACATTGTTACGATGACAATCCTTCCAAAGTGATCTGCAGATTCAATCTGGACCTGCAATCAAAATTATGAGGCTTTTTTAAAATAGGGAGATTGATAAACTGATTTTAAATTTTTTATGCAAATGACCTAAAAGACACAAAGTAATTTTTAAAAAAAGACAAATGACGACTTACACTACCTGTTTTCAAGATCTACTATAAAGCTAAAATAATCATGAGAGTGTGCTGTTGCCATAAGCATAGACATATAGCACAATGGAACAGAATAGTAAGTCCAGAAAGAAGTCCAAGAATGAAACCACGCTTCTGTGATCATTGATTTTCAATGTAATAATGCAGCAGGAATGCAAAATTGTACAGTCACTTTGGAAAACAGACAGACTGACGGTATCTCATAGAGTTAAGCCTAGACTTGCCATAAGACCTAGAATTTCTACCCCTACGTATTTATTTAATATAAATAAAACATATATCTGCACAGAGTTATGCCTGTTAATGTTAATATCAGCATTAGTCATAATAACAAAAAACTGAAAGCAACTCAAACATCAATGAATTTCAAAAAAACTTATTTTAAATAAAAGAAATCAAACACAAACTCTGCACACTTCATAATTTCACTTACAGGAATATAAAATTCTAGATAAGCCAGATCTATAGTGACAATAGTTTCCTATGTCTGGTAATGTGGGAATATTTGACTGAAAATGGGCACAGAGGAACTTTTAGGATAAGGAAATTCTTTTATACTTACGAGCTAAGAAAATTTCTACGAAATAAAGACCAGAATACATACACTAAAAGGTCCTATTATACACTTGGAAAAAATCAACTTGGAAGGGTTAACTCCAAGACTTATCTTAATAAAATGATTGAATTTTAAAATATGTAGCAAAACAAAGTTCTTTAGGCTTCACGGCATAAATAAAGTCATTTAGAAAGGACAGAAAGTCAGGTTGCAATTATCTTGAGAGTAACTTACAAAGAAAGAAAACAAAAGACAAATATTTGAAGAAACTCAAGGAAAAATGCATTCCTAAGATTTCATATCCAGATAAGCTGACATGCATCTATTAATAGACAGTAAATCAATTGTAAACACTTGAATCTTAGGGAACAAAACTGCATCACAAGCCCTTCATAAGGCATCTACTACAGGAAAATATTCACCATAGAAGCGATCTAAACAACACTGTCAAAAATGTATATCTAATGGACATCAAATTAGATATTAATTATAAAGAATATACTATCTTCATGCATAGAACAGACATAAAATTTGAGCAAGTATTAAGTCCTAAAGAAAATATCAATTATTTCTATAAGTAGAAGTAATACAAACCACATTTTCTGATGACAATGCAGTAAAACTATGAATCAATGGCAAACCTTCAACTCCTATCTATAAATAATGAAATGTCTCTGTTTTAATAAAAAAAAGTACTATAGCAAAGAGAATAGAAAAACCAAAATTGGGAATTTTTTGAAAAGTATGGGTAATGAAAATTCCACATTTTAGTATCTATTGATTATAAGTAGGTATCAATCAGAGTTTAAATCAAGGCTTTAAATATTAATATATCAACAAAATGAAAGAATTAAAATAAATGAATTAGAAAAGCTAGGAAAATCTATACTTATTATCACAATAATTTTTTTCTGAAATTCTAATTTGATATCATCCACTAACATATAATACTTAATCCCTTAAAGAGTTTCCAGTAACTCACAAGAAAAAGTGAAATTTCCACTCAAAATGCTTTATAAAACTATGTCTCGTAGGAGAAAACAAATAGAGATAATCAAGCTGTGAGTAAAATTACAATGAAAGATTTGATAATGTAGAGGTAAAATTAATTTATGCAAATTAATTAATTTGAATACAGACAGTATTCAAATTGGGCTTTAAGCTTCAAAGTAGCCAAAAGAAGAATAAGAATATTATCTGTAAGATTGAGGCCAGGCACAGTCGGTCATGCCTGTAATCCTAGCACTTTGGAAGGCCAAGGAAGGAGGATTGCTTAAGGCCAGGAGTTTAGAGATGAACCTGAGCAAGAATGAGACTCCATCTCTACAAAAAACAGAAAAATTACCTGGGCATGATGTTGAGCACCTGTAGTCCCAGGTACTCAGGAGGCTGAGGCAAGAGGATCACTTGACCCCAGGAGTTTGAGGTTGCAGTGAGTTACAATGATGCCACTGCACCCTAGCCTAGGGGACAGAGCAAGATCCTGTCTCAAAAAAAAACAACAAAAAAAAGAATATTACCTATAAGATTGATGAGCTCTTTTTCATAAGATTATTATTTTTTTCTTAGAAGAAATAAGTTCTTGTGATACATGTCTAAAGAGAAATTTCTCCCAGGAGTCCACACATAGCCAAAAATTATGTTATATAATGGTCAATATTCTCAAAATAGCTCCACAATAAAATGCAATAGTTTAGTATGACATAATGCCAACATGAAATTCTCTAATTAAAAATGATTCCATGGCCGGGCATGGTGGCACATGCCTGTGGTCCCAGCTTCTCAGGAGGCTGAGGCAGCAGGATTACTTGAGCCCAGGAGTTTGAGGTTGCTGTGAGCTAGGCTGACGCCACAGCACTCACTCTAGCCTGAGGAACAAAGCGAGACTCTGTCTCAAAAAAAAAAAAAAAAAAAAAAAGATTCCAAAAGGAGCCAAAGCAATATAGTTTAAGTATTTGGTTCTTTGGTCCTCTGATGAACCGGTTTAATCCAGGGATGAAATTTAATCTTTTAAAAAGATTCTGTAGTCCATTTCTTATATCCTGCAAGCAATAATCCACTAGTAGTATCAAACTTGTGCTAAGATTCAGGCAGCGACAAATTTCATGTTATATTCTCTAGCAAGTGCCTGCAGTAGAATGTTTTTCATGGTTTTAATTAAGGAAGAATTTATTGTCCTTGATGTTGAACTTGAAGGGTGGTAAGATTTAAAAGGACATGAGTTTTTTTTTTTTTAATTAAGACGACAAATTGACTTGTATCTGAACAGATTACTTTTTAACTCCTTACAGAATTTACTAAAGTGACTACCTGCAGACAAGGTCAACATTTCCCTCAGAAAATAGTCTGGGGTTATTCCAACGTCATAATTGGTAAATATGGAAATTACTTAAGTCATAATATACAAAATGTGAAAAGTAGAAACAAGAAAGGCGTAAATATAATATACTATAGAAGTAATTAACAGTGACAAACATGTAAGACCCAAATATTTTCATGTATCTTCCATCAATTTCTTATTTTTGAACAGAAATATTTTCCCCTTTGCTTCAAAACTTCTACAATTTAACACTTCACCTTCAAAGATGGATAGAATTTACAACAATAGGTAGTCAAATTTCCTGTGGTCACTGTAGAAGGAAATAACCTCTCAGAGATTAGACCCAATATTCTATACTTCACAACAAAAGGTATTTCTATCTTCTTAAAGACAGCTAGTGGCAGGATAAATACACTGCTACCAGGCCAGACTGTAGCATAATCAATAAATGTACTTGCATAAACTTTATGGTAAGTGCCTATATAGCAATGATCAAACAATTAGGAAGTTGCTTAGATTCCTGGAAAGACTACTGGGGAATCTTAATTTTGCATCTTTCTAGGGGGAAAATTTGCCTAAATCTCCACTGTGATGAACTGGATGATTTCTGACTTAGTGTCTATGCATATTGATTATTAAGATGGCCAAAATCCCAAATTAGCTTTGCTACTCTAAGCTAAACATGATGTTCCTAAATGCGATTTAAAGATTACAGCAAGGCTCATGAAGTGAAAGCTATATATTAAATTTGAAAGAACATCCCTAAATTACTATTGTATTTATTGTTTGGCAAATTAGTTCTTGGAGTACATTTTAGACTGAAAAACAAGGTTTCCAGCATGCAGCTTGTTTCTTGTCCTAAATCCCCGTTATTGCTGTGTCAGAGGCTTGATAAGGGATTTATTATCTAAGTAGTATTCATTTCACCAACTGCACCAACAAGAGTTTGTTAAAAAGATGCTTATTCTCTGAGTCATTGATGAGAGCCATAATCTTGTGTTAAAAATTTTAAGAGTGTACTCCACAAGTCACACCCTGTGCTACTAGCCCTTTAAACAAAGTTCATGCCATATGACAGAAATAACTGATGGTTTGCAAATTACACCATGCAATGGGACTCCTGCATATTTGGCTTGGTGTCCTTGGAGTGATTTTCAGCATCATTAAGCGAAAAGCACATCATTTCCCAAGTAACAAGGAATGGAGCACATACAGAGATTGACTTGGCATCTGTTACATAAACTTTCTGTTTTAGATTTGCAGAATTTACATAACACTGGAACAAAACAATACCCTGCAAACATATTTGTGGTGTCAGTTCAGTTTCTGTACACTGCCATTCTACAGTCAGCCCTGCCAAGGCTGCTCTGGCTGTTAAATTTTATGAGATGATTTTTTTTTAATACAAAAATGTTTTTACTTAACTTTTTAAATTTATTGATGGTTTTTAGAATTTTTCTCCTACATAATAGATGCCTATCTTATAACCTACAAAGATTGAAAATTACTTAACATACTAGAAAATTAAAAACATACTATTTTTATAATTATTTTCATAATCAGCAAACTTTGAAATAGCTACAGCTCTCCTACTCCAAAATTAATTTCAACTAAAATTGAATAAGGGTGTCATTATTTCTCTATATAGGAGTTTTATCTGTATATATTGTAGATAAGGGTTTTATAGACTTTTTGCAAGCTCAAACTCAAAGACATATTTAAAGATTTGTTAAGATTTTTTAAAGATCTGTCATATTTTGTATTTTTTATCTTATATCAATGCTGTAAGTATTCGTTGCAAGTATACAAAGATATTCAATAATTCTGAAATAAATATAAACACTAAAGGTATGAAAATTTAAAACTACTTATCAATAGAATAGCTATAGTCTTCTTAAACTTAATTTGATTCTCCATATGTCAAAAATTTTAAAAACTATTAATACCTCCAAAAATTCTGTAATAGTGAGGTAGCTTATTTTTAGTTTTCTCTATCATAAATGGGCTATATATATGTGAATGAGTTACACATTCAAACTATTAGTGAAGAACCTCCAATGATAATACATTGAATGTATTTATTGTTCAGGTAATTCAAATCTGGAAATAAAATCTCATCTATTACGAGGATAAAAGGATACACTATCTTTTCTACTTACAGAATTAGGTGAACATTAGAAATTGGGAAATCACGAAATAAATTTATAAATACATCATGGACTACTAGAATCAAAAGTCAAAAATGTCTGGTGCTATTATTTTCAACAGGGTGATAAATTGTCATTTCAGCATCATTTGAAAGAAGTTTATTTCATAACTTAAGAAGACATCTTCATAATCATTATAATTAATGAATGAATTCAGATCATCCTTATGGCCAATTTGAAAAAAGACTTTTAGGTTTTTGACAGAACCTCCAATAATACTGGTTCTTAAAAATTATTCTAATATCACAGCCTAATTGCAGGACCCCCACTGGCCAAAATGTGCTAGATGCATTGGAACAAATTATTTTCTGGAGAATGGGGTCCCGCACAAGGGCCATGGCTTGGCCAGAGAAGCAAACCTGATTTTGGCGAGGCTCCTGCTCCCCACTTCCACCTGCTGTGCTCGTCCAGGGCACAATCTGCAAAGTTTGCACAGGAGCTCAGCAGATCGGTTTCTCTCAGGCCTGTGAGCACATTCACTCTCCACGCTAGAATTGGGTGACTATACAACTCAGAGGCCTGGGCCCTTCCTTTTCAGAGCTGAGAGTCAGAGAAGTCAAGACAAAACCCAATCAGCCACAAAACCCTCAACGTGGGCCAGAAGAAGGCCACGGGCCATGCTGGGTTCTCCTCTCCCATCTCTTCCCTGGCTTACCTGGACGCCAGTGCTCACACGAGGTGCCCGGATTGGTGCTGTCCGTGGCAGGGCCAGAGCAAAGGTAACGGGGCTGCCTGCAACCGCAGCTCGGGACAGGTGACCATTTCCCGGCACACTTGCATCCCCAGAGGGCCTTGTCTGAGAGCACCAGCTTCATTTTATATCATTATTAATTCTGACTGATGCATATGCATATTACAAATTACTAACACACGTCAAATCGGCGCTTTTCAAATTTTTTCTTTCCGATCACGTCACAACCTGAAACCATTTTCCACAACTGCTTCCATGTGTTCTCCCAGGACAGCTCCTCCACAGCCACAGGCTTTGACTCTTTGCCTTTGGAACAGCCAATCTTTGCATTTAGTCCCAGAGCACGAGAAAGACATTGCAAGTTGACCTGAACGCTGTTGGTAGGTACTGTGAGATCTAGAGAAAAAGCTAGAATACCAGATATGGTCTTCTTTTAATAACATCTTCTGAGGTTTTCCTTCCTTTTCCGTCTGTCTCGCTTCTACTTGTGGGTGGCCTTTCTGTGTTGGAAAGCTGAGAGACAGTGGGATCCGACTGTGTCACATCTTATTTGAGCTGGCATTTGTGGCACCAGCAACATTCTAGGTTCATTCAGTTGCCCGCAAGCTATATTCTTGGTGAGTTTCTAGAGGTCAATGACTCAAAATAAACAACTCCCTTTCTCTTTTTCTCTTTGATGCCAGGGAGAATTTCACAATAAGTCAAATGACCTTACTTTAGAGTTCGGGTCAGTTTTCAAACTACCTAGAGGTTCTTAAGGGATTTTATCCTGTACTTTGTAAACCGTGAATCTACATTGTACCATTCTTCTTTGGGAAGTTAGGTAAAATCAGCAATCCCTAGGAACCTGAGTCTCAACCCCTCAGCCCACTAAACTGTATTTGCACATGGAGTGGAAGGGCAGGCACCTGTCCACACAATGGGACCTGTCGGCGCTGCAAAGGGATGTAATAAAGTATCCCTAATTTCCTATTAAAATCCTACAATAGACTTTCCTTTATTATATTCAAAAGTACTCTTTGATTTTGTAAACATTTAGTTACCCAGGTTATAAAGAGCAGGGAATGTTTGTTAAAACAGTCTATTATGCAACTGCAAGTAGCTGAAAATAAGTTTATGTATGACTAATTCCATTAAAAATCTGAAAAGCTAAACCTTCATTAGTTCACAGTTGGTTTCTAATTGATATTCTTGGTCAAATATAGTTAAAATAAAAGAGTCTGAGGGAATGTGGGGGTTGAATTTATGTAGCTTCAGTCAGCATGAGCAAGCTTATTTTGATTTTACTTTGTTTTCCTATATTATGCAGGAATGCTAGTGGTTTGGGAGAACTTTAAGTGCCATTACAAATTATTATCAAAACTGTTTAATGAAATAGGCCCCGTTTAGTATTGCTAACGTGCAAAAATAAAAATGGGGCCCTATTAGAAGATGATCAAAGATTATAACTGAGGAAATCAATGAAAAGTATGTATTTATACCAAGTTGCTCATCCACAAATTATAACTCAAGTATTAATGTTACGGTTTGAATCAAATACAGTGTTCAGAGAAATACATCTTTCCATTTCAATGACTTCTTTGACAATAGATGGCTGCCTCATGCATCCATTTCCTCTCAAAGGAGCCTGTAAACAGTAAGGCTATCGGTTTGCATGTGCTTGTCTGACTGGTCATGGATATCTGAGATCATCAAAAAGTTTTATGATAGTACTGCAGATACTGTCATGTGGGCAGTGTGAACTTCTAGTGCTTTAACTATATATTTAGGCACTTCTTTGTCTACAGTTTGGAGAACTGTAAGCCTTGAATTACAGTCTCATCCCATTCCAATTCATTCGTGTAACCAATATTTATTGAGCATGTATTACAGGCACTGCTCTGGGTGCTGGGTATAAAGCAATGAACAAAGGCAAGCAGGAATCCCATTTCTCATGGAGCTTGCACTCCATGGAGAGGAGATGGACTCAAAACAATTCAAAAAGTAAATAGATATAAAATCTCAGGTCATCCAAGTGCAGACAAGGTGGTATGGCAGACAGTGACTGATATTGGGGCAGACAAAATTAGATAATGTGGTCAGAAAAAGTCTCTCTAAACAGGAGGAAAATTTAAGATGAATCTGGAATGATGGGATAAAATTAGCCTAGTACAGACACGGGGTCAGAGCTTTCCTGGCAGCGGGAATCCAATGGTTGGAAGGTAAGAATGAGCTTGGCCTAATGGGTTTGGAGTTGGAGGCCAAGGAGGGAGGGGAAGAACGAGACACAAGTTTGGAGACAGGCAAGGACCAGCTGTGTAGGGCCTTGCACATTACAGCAAGGAGTTCAGACTCGATTCTAAGTGAGATGAAAGCACTATAGGGTTTTCAGTAGGGGAGTGGCATGTTTTGATGTCCGACGTAAGCAGTCACTTTGTAATCCGCCTTACAGACTACTCTAGATTTGCTAAAAAAGGAAAAAAATGATTCACACACCACTTGCCTATTCAAAAGTCTTAAAAGTCTCTTTGGTATCATCAGAATATGACAATTTTTATACACAACATTCTTGACCCTCCGCAATATAAAGGTCATGAACTTTCCAAATGGCACCAAGCACAACTTCCCTCCACATGCCCTGGTGCTATGTACAAACCCCGCTGTTCAGGACCCTCCCAAATTATCATTTCCTTTCCTCCCTTCACAACCTGCCCATCACCTCACCCCTCAACCGCTGCCTCCCTTCTTTCTTCTTCCCCAAGCTCTTCCATTCTATTCCTGTGATATGAACGTTTACATAGCTGTCCCAGGTGATTCCTAAATAAGTTATTTTCTCCTTTACCACTCATTTGGCCCTTCACAAAGTGTATCTTTTATATTTTGGTTCATAGGACCAAATAAAGCAAGTGTGAGTTTACTGAGATCAGCCACAGTGATTTTCACTTCTTTTTCTTCTCCCACCATGAGCACATAATCTTTAATAGAGTGAATATACCTAGATGCTTGACAAAAGAGCAATATGATGCACCTGTACTGAATGTGTGATTATCTGTGTTGTTCTTGCTGAACTTAGAAGTCGTAAGCACCTTTCTGAGATGACTGGCTGATCTGGGAACTAGTCTGTGATCATAGAGTAGGATTTTTTAAAAAATCTGTCAGGGGACTTAGCCAATGTCCTTGAATTCATTGGCATCCTTTAGATTTCTAACAATTCTGGAACATTCAATGTTTTTCTTTAGAAAAGAAAAACATCCATGAAGAGATCTATTAACTTGTCTGAGATACTTTCACCTCAAGCCCAAGAATTTTGCAAATGAGTGGGATGAATTACTTTTCCTTCACTATATCTTCTTGGAACACAAAGCCACCACTTGCTAGACTTTAAAAATAAATCAACAAGGTCAGCCATGGCCTTTTCCAGCACTTTGCATCAAGCTTAAATCAATGAAATAGATTTAATTAGCTTGTTTTGCTTTAAAAATAAACTACAGGGAGGTCTTCAACATTGATGTCTCTATTTCTCATGGAGTACAAAGAAAAATCAATTTTTCTGAGCTATAGATTCAAAAAGTGAATACTTAGAATAGACTCAGATACCAAAGAAATATAAAGTATATGGCACTAAATGTTGAACTGACAGCAGTTGAGTTTTTCACTTTCAATTTTGGGACAATAGACACTTCTTAGTACAGTCTGCTGCCCATAATCCTAGCATTCACCTAGGAAAATGATGCTAGATCTGGACATTGCATATATGTAAATCATATTAGGACATTGAATAAATGTATACACTATTCACTTAAATAAAATTTTTATCAGCAATATTTATACTATGTAAAGCACAAACCATTCTAGAAAACAAACATATCTTGGGACTAATTCTGTGCTCCCATAGAAAGTCAACATCATTATATTTAATACAAGTGCTTCTATTAATGAACCTCAAAATCACCTGAAACATAACTGAGAAGAGGATCCTGAGCCATAAGAAACACATATGCACACATATGAATAAATTCTCATTCAATACCTGCTTTATTTTTTTAATATTCTTGGTCCCTGCTTTTTTTAAAAAAAAATTAAACATAAATTATAGCAAGGGATAAAGGAGTGGGTTTATGTTGCTAATTGTAACTGGGACATATTTATGTTACACAAAACTATTTCTACATGAAGGCAAAATAAAAATTTCTTCATTCATCACTAAGTGATCACTAATATTTTCTTCAAGTGCAACATCAGAAACAAGGTGATGAAAAGGTAAGATTTAACTCAACTGAAAAACTCACAACTACTAAATATTTCCTTCGTGTTCATCTTCCTTAGATCTTCTAAAGAAACTTATGCCAAATGAGAGGGATATTTATTTTGCTAGAATACAGGTTTCTCTATCCAGGTGTGAAGTTTATATTTATAAGAATTCATAGCCAAAAGTATTCCATAAATTGTTTAAAAACACAAAAAATTTTTATTTTAAATGTGTGTATTTACTGTCTCTTTTGACTGTAATGTAAAGCCAGAGCTCACATAAAACAATACCAAAGAGGTCAAACAAAACAATAAGGTACTACCCAACAGGATGAACAGAACGGCATCTCAAATATCAATTCTATCAACCAACATGAATGGTATGAATGCCCCACTCAAGAGGCATAGGCTGGCCGAATGGACGAAATGATACAACCCAAGTATCTGCTGTCTCCAGGGAACGCATTTAACCCATAGGGACTCAGAGACTCAAGGTGAAAGAATGGGAAAAAATATTCCATGCAAATGGAAGCCAAAAGAAAGCAAGTGCAGAAATTCTTATATCACACAAAATTGACTTTAAATCAACAGTAGTAAAGAAAGACAAAGATGGTCATTATATAATAGTAAAGGGTACAATTCAACAAAAAGACATAACAATCCTAAATATTTATGTACCTAACACAGGAGTGCCCAGATTCATAAAGTAAACCCTACTAGATCTAAGCAAAGATATAAATAGATATAATAGTTGCCATTGATAGACATGGCTGTCTATCAATGGCAACTATTTACTGGTTGAAAATGGGAAGCAATAATATTCATCTGACCAGTTTTCTCTTAAAGCCATTTCCATGATCATGATGGGACTCAATTATATTTTTATTTCAGTCACTCCTGATGAATAACAAATTTGAAGAAATAAAAACATCTGAAATGCAGTTTTGTTTGTAGTTTATTTTCATATAAAGTATATTTAAGTAAATGCTGTATTTGAATAAATGTTAACCTTTTTAATGCTACATTTTTAATAAATGTTACAGTATCTCCTGAAAAAAAAAAAACTCGTATTTCTCTTGCTGGTAATTGCTGGGGACTACAACACCCCATTGTCAAACTGAGAAGATCATCCAAGCAGAAAATAAATAAACACTGGACTTAAATGGGGCTCTAGAACAAATAGGCCTAACAGGTATTTGCAGAACATTTTACCCCGAAACTACCAAATATACATTTTTTTCATCAGCACATGGAACATTCCTCAAGATTGATCATATCTTAGGGCACAAATCTTGTCTCAACAAATTAAAAAAACAATAAAAACCATACCATGTATCTTCTCAGACC
Source organism: Mirza zaza (assembly GCA_008750895.1). Taxonomy (NCBI): domain Eukaryota; kingdom Metazoa; phylum Chordata; class Mammalia; order Primates; family Cheirogaleidae; genus Mirza; species Mirza zaza. Next base: position 14,605 of record VSMD01127362.1, read on the forward strand.
ACAGTGGAATAAAACCAGAAATCAACTCCAAGAGAAACACCCAATTCAATACAAAGTTATGGAAATTAAAAAACCTGCTGCTGAATGATTATTGGGTCAATAATAAAATCAAGATGGAAAATCAAAAGATTCCTCAAACTGAACAACAAAGGGGACACAAGCTATCAAAATCTATGGGATTCAGCAAAAGTAGTCCTAAGGAGAAAATTCATAGTCTTAAATGCCTACATTAAAAAGGCAGAAAGATCACAAATCAACAATCTAATGACACATCTCAAGGAACTAGAAAAGGAAGAGCAAACCAAACCCAAAGCCAGCAGAAGAAAATAAATAAGGTAAGAGCAGAACTAAATGAAATGGAAAACAAAAAAATGCAAAGGATCAATGAAACAAAAAGTTGGTTCTTTGAAAGATAAACAAAATTGATAGACCTCTTGCTAGACTAACCAGGAATAGAAGAGAGTATCCAAATAAGCTCAATCAGAAATGAAAAAGATGTTACAACTGATACCAAAGAATTATAAAATATCATCTGTGAATACTATGAAAATATCTATGCACATAAACTTGAAAACATAGAGGAAGTGGCCTATACCAGTATCCCCAATGAACATAGATGCAAAATTCCCAAACAAAATACTGGTAAACCAAATTCAATAGCACACTAAAGGGATCAAACATCATGATCATGTGGGATTTATACCTGGAATGCAAGGATGGTTCACCATATACAAATCAATCAATGTGACACACCATATTAAAGATTTGAAGGATAACAATTTTATGATCATCTCAATAGATGCATAAAAATCATTTGACAAAATTCAATATCTGTTCATGATAAAAACACTCAACAACTCTCCCTCGTATTTCTCTTGCTGATTCCTACATATCATTCACCAAGTCCAGTTACTTCTACATCCAAATAGTTGTTTCTTTAACTTCTTTCCATTTATCATTTCTCATTTTGATTTCTGCCCCAGCCTTCAAATTAGGTTCTTTGCCAAGAAATCGTGCTCTCTGTGAAGCCACTCTGTGTACTTTCAAATTTTACCATCCACTGTGGAATCCTTTAGTAACTATCCATTGTCTGGATCAGGGTTTTGTACATAGCAGAATAGCTCTCTCACTGTAATCTATTGAAAGTCAGCACTTAACACAAGGGAATTTTAAATAAATAAGCCTACTCATTGTCCTCATGTTAAAGTCCAAATCCCTTCATGTGGCTTTCAAAATCTTTTACGGTCTGAAAAACTGTGTTATTTCTTCAGGCTTATCTGCCATCTCTTTCCCTCCTAATTGAAAAATCTAGCAAAAGCTAATATATTTTAGTTCTTTAAATGGACTTGTTATTCTCTCATCCTTTTCACCACTCTCTTTTTAGCATATGAACATATGGATCAGGTTAAGTATTTTGTTTGTTTCACACAGAAAAACAAATTAGCTACCTGTCCTATTATCTCCATCTGAAACATGTACTTTTTTTCTCCTTTTCCTCTTCATATTATCAGCTCTACTCATCCTCCAATCTCAGTCTGTCACATAAACAGAAGAACCTTCCTTAAGTCTTAAACTAGATTCGAACCTCTTGCTATCTGTTCTTAAAACACCTGAACTCCTATAATGGCACATTTTATTTATCCTATTTTATTTATCTGTCTTCCTTGAATAATTGACAGTTCTCTCAGACCAGGATCTGTAGTTGTCTCATTTATAGTTGTTCACCCAACGTACATATACTTACTACATAGTACATAGACTTAGTAGATAATATATGTCTTGACAAAAGGAATACATGATTGAATACATGGATAAATGTCTTAAACTATGAGAGAGAGAACAGTTTCTACTGTCCATGGTAAGTCACAAAATCTGAAAATATTTTTCTAAAATTCTTATAGATAAAAACAAATAAAAACAAACAATTATACAAATGCTGGCAGAATCCTAATATAACTAAATTTAAAAAGAATCCCCCTACATCCTTATAGAAAATAAAAGATAGGCAATAAGTCTTGAAAAATATTTTTTTAAATATTGTTTTTTCAGCATATCATTCCCTTCATTTATTCATTTAACAAATATTTATTTGGTGCCTACTACTATCCAGGCACTGCTCCATCTGTTTCATGAACAACATAATTGGAATGTTTTCTACATGTTGCAGCTAATGATTTAATTTTAAAACTAGGACCCATGTGATTTTTAAAATCAGCACAACATGTAGCTAAGATGATATATAAACAAGGTCCTACATGATGAAAAGAACTTAATATCTAGAAACTACTGACCTGTATATTTAGAATAGCAAATTACATGGTAGAGAGACCTGAGAGAATAATTACTTTGATAGATGACTGCTGGAATCTCCAGTATTGGCTCATGCCCAGTGAGCACATAAGCATTACAAAGCCAGGCATTTAGGAGAACACCAAGACTCACTTACCATTTTCATAATATAAGCCAGAATCCATAGACTGTATATGAATCCAGAAAAACAATGAAGGTAAGTTGACCCCAGAACAATGCTAACATAATGTTCTCTAGCTATAGTCAAAGTTTTAACTTAAAGGCTGTAAGTAATGGAAAAATATAGGTCTCAATAATCTGAGAAAAAAAACTAGAAAGGATATGAGACTCAAATTTTTCTACCTCCGTTTTTATAGACTCATGACATTACATGAAAGATCTAATATTAGGAGTTATTATCTATATGCAGATATATGATCACATATAGTTTTATATATAATTATATGAAATATAAGGAGAAGATAAGTAGTCTTGGAATGGTATTCAAAATACTAATAGTTAACATCATATTATTTTATTCAAAACAGGAAATTCCTATTACTTTCCATTCAAAAAGAAATAGAACATTTACCTACAACACTTACTCATTTGGAAGATATGTGAAAATGAGCAGTCACTTGGCTTTTGGAGAAATGGAACTTAGAAAAGGGTTCAGAGAAATTGTTCTCAGTGTGGATTTTCATTGGCTTCTTCACTCCCCATGACCTATAAAATACTCTAAAATACTCAGAGAAGCTTGAAAACAAAATGTGTTTCCCTCTTCACCCCGCTCCTTGCCACTGGCAAAGCCTGCTTCTTTTTGCATGTTTCAAATTAGCTGAGTTAACGTGACTGGCCTTGTTTAGCAATGACTTCAAATAGCTGGGCCTTTTAACAGGCGTTTTTGTATACCAGCGCTATTCATGCTATTATCAAAGACGGAAAAACAATATTTGTGTTAAAAGCTGAGCAAAATGCCAATGGATGTGATGGCAACAGTAACACATTTATCCTAAGACGCTGGGAAGAACAGTTACAGAGACTGAAAAATAAATGTTCGGCCTTCCCGAGGCTGGCAAACGGAGAAGGGAAGACATGGGTCAGAAGGTGCGAGGTTTCAGATAGGAGTAGGTTCTGGTGATCTATCACACAGGATGGTGAACGTACTTCATAGTAATGTATTGTATATTTCAAAATGGCTAAAAGAGGGGACTTTAAATGTTCTCACCACAAAAAAACAATGGTCAATATTTGAGGCGATGGATAGGTTAATTAGCCTGACTTGATCATTTGATTATTCCACAATATACACATGTATATATCACATTGTACCCCATAAATACATATAATTATTATTTGCCAATCAGAAGTAAAATGCAACTTAAAAATAAAATATTCTCACTCTAAAAATACTTTTAAGGCTAAATATATGAGTTTCCAAAGAAAATGTTTAAAAGGTATGTGTAAATAAATATTTTCAAGGCTAGTTCCTTTTTTGTTTGTTTTAACTTTTTATTAAAATGCTTAGGATGCAGGTTGACTTTTTCTTTTATAAATGACTGTTTTACTTTTCCTGAAGTAGGACACATATGCACTCTGATAAAATGGAATGGAAGTTCTCATTTCATGCGAGTTCCTGTACAAGGCTCTTATCCTCGACGTGAGGAGCTGAGCTTCTCAGAGCGGCTTCTTTCAACTATCCTATTACAGGAATGGTGTTCTGCGGGGCAAGAAATCGACTGATGCTAATTGACTTTTCGATCCCCTCTTTCTCCAATGGAATAAATCACTTTCACAAAGAGCTGCCCTACTGTAGAAAACCCACAGTTTTCTAGCTTGCAGCAAAATGATTAGGGAAAAATAGGGGGATAAAACAAACAAAAGAAAACTAACACTGAAGCAATCATACTTCTCATGTCTCTGAGTAGAGAAGTAGGGGTAACCTTTAACCAGAGGAAATGAACAGGTATGTAAGTTAGTTAGACTTGTTCACTTGGAGTTTTAACCCCTTTCCAAAACTACAATTTTGTCTTAATCCAGCTATGCTTGCTAATAATTGAAATGCATTTATTAGCATTTCCCAGACATACATGTCATTGAGCCTCTGCACGCGGGACCTGGCAGTGAAAAACTATGCTTTCTCACCAGGTCAGCACTGAAGACTAAGGAAGATGAGAAATCCAACTAAAGAATGATGCTCTCTCACCCCAGTAATGCTATCCACACTTTCCCTACCCTCACATTAGAAGAAGGAATACACCGAATTTACTTCAATCCTCCGCAAATAAGCATGATTATCACAATTTTCAATTTTGAGGAAACTACCTGTAACCTTTTATTAAAGGAAAAATGAACAAAGATATCCTCTCATCCTAAGGCCATCTCCTATCCTTTCATCTTTTATCACAAGAGTAGAATATAGATTAAGACCATGAAAATCCAATTTCGTACGTGGCACCAAGAAAATGGAACACTATAAAATAATCCTCATCGCCCTAGTGGGGATGCCAACGCTTTCAACCTGGGTGTTCACTGACGATAAATGATGCTGCCGCTAAAGGAACAGCTCTACAGAAAGCTTTGAGTCATTGTTTTTCCCAACTTATTTCTGGAATGGAGAAAAGCAATGTCATACCGGAAAAAAAAAGCTAGAAAAGCTACAGATGTTAACTTTTACTATAAACACCAGAATGAAACAGATAACTGATAAGGAGAAAAGATGTAAGAAAACGAGTTCATGAACAGCCCAACAGAGACCAAAATTCTTCAAGTGTGTAAATCTTTCCTAAATTCCAACGAGTGCTACAATAACCGATTTTTTAAGTCCTCAACTCACAGAATTAAGAGCCCTTAAGCTGTTAACTTTGTCCTTTGTCCTCTTATTCAGAAAAAAATTTCCCCAGAATCTGCAAAAGCAACTGAGACACACTTGCAGTGACAACCTGAGAGATGATCTCAACTCTTTCCTGAGGTGAAAGTCACTTTTTATAACTGAAAACGAAAAAGGAAGGTGCTACAGAAGGAAGGAAATTTCACAACAGTATAAAAGCAAAGACTGGCTGAAATTTGTAGCTTTATAAGGAAAAACAATGATAACAATGACCTACTCTATACTTTTAGTAACTCCTCCACAGCAAACAATCTACTATGCATTCTGTGATGAGCTTACCACAGTGGAATCCTGCCGCAACTGCGAGGTCAGAGTTCTGCGCCTTTCCCAGTTCTCTGTGCACAGGTGATGCCACCTACTACAAGGCAGTTATAGAGACAGGTGAGCTCAGGGGAGCCTCTCTCCCCTACCTGCTAACTCAGCCGGAGTTAATTTCACCCCCCTGAGCCGTGGCCTCCAATGAGTATCCAATCATAATTTTATGAAGTACCTAAATGCCATTCATTAGTCAAAAAAAAAAAAAGAAGAAGAATAGAAAACTCTGGACAAGTAAATTGTGAACTCAAAAAGTTAGGAGGGGTACCAATTACATTACCAACACTTTCTTTAAAAAAACAGAATCACTTTCTTTTGAAATCAACCACAGTGGTGAGATGTGTTTTTCTCTTCAGGTGGCCCGTAAGGGCACACAGCTGAACCTGGCAAATCCTCCCATCTCCCAAGTCCCGGGATCCCGACCTGCACCTGTACATGGGGCAGCGTTACCTCTCAACAGTGTGGAGAGGAGCACATGTTGCCACTGGAGGATGAGAAAGTTGACAAGAAGTCTTGACTTCTCAACGCCATACGTGGCTGGAGAACTTTCCTTTTTCTATTAGAAAAGTTCATGAAGAAGCTGTAAATAGAATCACTGTGCAAACATCAGTCAGTATCCCAGGAGAGCGAGTGGAAGCCTTCACCATAGGCTTCCTTGCCTCTTGGGCACACTGAACATGAATACTTCCATGGGGCAGGCATTTGGCTCCTTCAGGCTCACATTCCCTTTCCTGTGCTCTGTCCCTAAAGCCCAAATATCTCACAGAGCTTTTCTTCACTGATTGCATCTGTTCTGCCAATTTTGTTACCCAAGACAAGGATTGGCACACTGGATTTTATTCCATCAAAATTGAGCATTAAGCTCAATTTGGGATTCTATGAGGCGAGAATGATCCCCACAGTCTACCAGAAAGACAATCCCATTAATTTCTGGGAGATAATTTTTCCAAACCTGACATGCTTACTCATGCCCACCAAGATCAAAACTTGTAAAAAGTCATTCCAGCAACTGTCATTTCTGCTGGTGTAGGATGCAGTGTTGGAACGTGTTGGCCCAATCTGTCATCTTTTAGCATGTGAAGAAGAGTGGTTTTGCCAGCATTGTCCAAACCCAAGAATGCAAGTTTTCCAGGTTCCCTGTGGAGTCGTGGGCACTGGAGCACACTGCTGACACCATTCCAAGATGGCGTCACTCAAAGATGAAAGATGTTACTAGTGCTTGCCACAGCCTGCGGGGCTGCTCTGGCGGCAGCAGGTAGCTTGGACTGTCCCTCAGAGCACAGAGATCAGCAGCACTTGGGCGCTAGTTTCTCTTCAGTAATAAAACATTAAACATTTTCTCTTCTACAATGTATTTAATACCTGCACGTTACTCTATCATAATTATGAACCAGAATTCATTTATCCATCTACCACTAGCATTTTACTTATTTTCAGTATTCTATGATCATGAATCATACTTTTGTACACATTTCCTATTATTTCCATAGAGTACCATCACTGAGTTGTCATTGCTGGGTCATGGGGCACTGCCGTGTCATTCGAAAACTTGGGAGAAGGTTCGACGTTGTAACGCTCCTTAGTCACAAACAAGGCCATGGTGCCATATGAAGATGGCCCTATATAAGCTCCCCACTAAGGTGGGCCAGGTGTTATTCACAACTTTTAACCTACTTTAACCCTAGAAAAACTGATTTCAGAGACCTTTCTAATCACACTCACCTTTTAGTAGTTGACACCTTCCTCTGGTTTCTTCAATAAAGAAGTTAATTAGTTAAAAATGCTGGGGAGGGGGAGGAGGGAGGTCGGGAGAGCTGCACCTTGCCCCTGCAGGCCCGGGCCTTCCTCTTCCTCCCCCCTCCTCCCATAAAAACAAAAATGTTTAAGGTTATAAATATTTTCTACTTGCTCCACAAAGGAAGAAAAAAAATCCTGACTTCAGGAAGGCTGTAAGTCCTATCTAAATTCATTCACACTTGATAGAATAATTTTATGTATTTTTGTTTTGTTTGTTTTTATTATTTTTACAGACTTACAGGGTACCTGTGCAAATGTGTTACATGGATAATGGATATACTGCACAGTGGTGAAGTCTGAGCGTCACCCTTAACTGATCTGTCACCCTTATCCAATTAGCACACTTGGTACCCATTAGACAATTTCTCATCCCACACTCACCTCCCCATTTCATATCCTTGAGGTAGTATATTGAATTATTTATTTAGCAAGTTATGTTTTTAGGTCACCAGTTAAACTAATTTCCATTTGAATGAATATAAGCATAATTGGCTAGACTGTGGTGTTGCCCACTTTGTCTGAAACAATCCTTTCCACAAAAAAAAAAAAAAACTGAGAAACTGATTATGTATAGAATGTAGAATAATGATTTGGCTTAACAAATCAGTATTAAATGAGGGCTAAAAATATTTGGCTTTCATTTCTTGATAATAGAATAGATACATATATCTGCCTTACTTACCTCTTGAAAACATACTAAGTTGACTATTAAAAATGTACAAATAGGTAAGAGAAAAGAGCAAAGGTAGCGATACCCTGGTAGTCCACTCATTTCCTTTCTCACAGCCAATGTCATCATCCCAAGCTGTTGCAAATATCTGCTGCTGACTAGCTCACAGCTATGTCTATCATAAGGAAGCAGAATCTAAAAAATGATTTGGGGTATAAATGAATGAACACCAATCTGGCAATAAGGACTCTGTCACCAGTGGTGGGTAGAGAATGAATAGCCCATGACATGCTGTAATAGTGCAACTGTTGGAACATTCATCATCAGTTAACCAGGATGGGATAATGGTGAAGAAAGTTCATTGGCTTGTGCAATATTTCTTTCTTGAGAAGTATGAGGTAATAGATTTGTTGAATTGGGTGGCTGTGATGGAGTGCCATCAATTTAGTGAAGAGAAACAATGGCATGCCCAGAATGATTAATCACAAATTAAGGGCAAAATGTAAAAACTGAAATGCCTTTTTGGCAGCATTTAGTGAAGGCCTGATCTCCTGTCAATGGAAGGCAGACAGAATGGAGGATTTGGGCTCAAGACTAAGTCATAAGAGTAGAAAACAGATTCAGTGGATGGTAAACACTGCACTTTCCACAGCAAGGTCAGGTAATTGAAAGCACTCACAAGATTCTGTGGAGCATAGTCACGTAAGGCTTTTTAATAAACACAAAGGATACAGTACAACAGGAGAAAGAGAATGCAAGAAAGCATCAGAATCTGAAAAGCTAACTAAGGTCCTTATTCACACAAGGCCATGCTTTGCCTTTGGAATGAACTTCCAAGATTTGTGCAGATAAACTAGGTTTGGGGAGCACTTCCTAAGGGTTTCCAGCAGGGCTCCCTATTCTCTTAAAGTCACCTATCCAAATCTGGCTGCATAACCAATTACACCAGGTATAAGCCATCAGGAAACAAACCAGCCTGGGTCCCACCAGGGGGGTACTAAACTTTCGATGGAACGATATGTATCATTAGTTTGCCCACTACCCTTATCTGGCAAACAGATACTTCCATGTGTCCCTGGACATAAGCATAGAACTGCCACAGTCCCTCTGTAAAGTAATTCTACCCTACAAGAATACTTAGCTTCAGTGAGTTTCTAAAGTCACATCCTTTATAAGGAAGGAATGGGACCCTGACACTTTAGATGTGAAAATCTGGGTAGATACAGTTGAAATCTGTGAACTCTAGATGCTCCTAATTCTAATGGTCTGGCAGAAGTAGTCTTTAGAAAATAGTGGCCACCTCTTGCTTAGAGATCACACAGGGGCCTTCATCTGAGACAAAGGGGACGCCTTATGACACAGTCTCTTTGATCAGGGTCCACCCATCTTCCTTTTGCCAAGCAGACCAAATAGCAGCACAGCCCCACTGAGGAATAGGACTGGCAGAGGTGGGAACAAAATCCTGAGGGTGAGGGATAAAGGAGGAATGATGAAGAATGCAAAGTTGGGAAAATGAGAGTCTATCATTATGGGCACCTTCTCCCATAAAGATGGGATTTAGCCCTCTGCCAGGCTGCAGGAGATGGTGCTAACACATGGTTATGGTGGCTCTTGGAAGCTTGAACAAAGTTGTGGGCCACAGTTAGTCAAACAAAAATGCCAGAACTGACAGGGAAGGTAGGGCTAAAAGGGATCAAGAGGCCCAAGCAGGCACACGGATAGACTGCACGAAGTTGGAAAAGCCACCAGCTGGCTGTGTTTCTTATAGGACATGAGGGACACTCCATTTCCCAAAGGATATGGAATGCTCTGGTGAAAGGGGTACCAATATTGTTCAGAAGCACACGGATGGCTGTTTTCTGTAGGCTAAGGCTAATGCCGTCACAGAACTGGGTTCTAGCAAACAAGGGAGATGATAAGAGACTGGAGCGGTAGGGGTCCTACAGCCAACCCTCAGTGCCAAGATAGATGCAACCACTGACAGAGCAGAAAGACCTGAGTGGCAGGCAAGTGACCCAACCCTAAGAGAGCCACGGAGCTAGTTAATGGAACATAGCATAGCTATAGGCAGGAGAAATGCAAACCAGCAAGTATTGCTTAAAGAATCAAAATAAATCAGCAATGCATAATCAAAAGGGTGTGGACAGTCACCCCAATAAAAGTGTGATCCCTTCCCCAGTTTCCTGAGCTGGTTCTCAGGCTTGAAACCCTATAATTCAAGGAACGGTTTGGTTCCTATAAGTGAGATAGCATAGGAAGTGGACTTTGGCTACCTGCCTGAGCCTTGAGCCAAAGTTTAAGACTGCTTACAATACTGAAAGAATACTGAAAATGATTAGCACTAGCTTCCACAGAAAGTAGTTGTGCTTTCTTTAACAGGACGTGGCATACATTGGAGCAGGCGTCTGCCGGCTACAGTCAAAGCCAGCACAAACTGGTTACTCCCAAGATGAAGCCCAAAGTTGATTACTCATAGACCTTTTGCCTCATTTTAATGCTAAAAATCATGCCCAAGGTGCAGATGTAATATGCTAATGAGACATGAGATCTATGAAGAAGCATGATCGCTGGATGGGCAGCTGCCAATAAAACTGCATCTCTACAGGCTATGATTTCAGTGCAAGTGTCAAACTTCCTCTCTCTCTACACTTTGAAAGTTCCCCAGCCCTCTGTTCAGAGAGCCAGTCTGGCTGCTCCTTAACCAACACTGTCTCCCTTTAGTTGGAGCAAACCTCCCCTCGATAAAGCCTTGTTTGTATAGATTCCTTTTTTGGTCTTGTGCCAGTTTCTATTGACTCGAGGACCAAGAGCAGTGAGGTTGGCAACATAAGGGAGGACTCTGACATGCCACAGCAAGTGTATTCAGCAGCAAAACCTCTAGTCCATCCCCAGAGAAATATATGCACATCTTTTTGGTAACTGAACTGGAAAGGGGCAATACCTAGGGTTTTTGAGGACTGTTGGGCACAGGATCTGAGCTGGCACTGACATCCAGGGTCCTGAAGTTATGCTATGGGCATGCGGCGGCCAGAGGATTAATGGAGTCCTTGCTAAGATCCAGGTAACATGGGTCTCTTATTAACAGATCCATTCTCCTGCCTTGTGGGCATTTCCTCAGCATCCTAAAGTATCATTAGAATAAACCCATGTGGCAATTGATGGTACTTTCCCCTAGAGTTCTTAGGCCGTGGGACAAAGAGTTCTTGTAGTGGGGAAACCAAGTTGAAGACTGAAACTACCATCTGTCTTGAACCCAGAGACTAAAAACCAGCAAGAAAGAAAGAAAAACAAACAAATCAACAAAAACAATAACACACATTAGAGGAAATGGCAGCGATTAGTGCCACCGTCAATAACTAAAAAAATGCATGAGTGGTTATTTCTGTAATATTCTCTCTAATTTATAAGTCTGATCCATAAAAAAAAAAAGAAAGATTTTTTTTTTTTAAGTGTCTGGAGAAACCTAGATCTTCTAGTCATTTATATTGATTGCAAACCTCTTCATTCTGATATTTAGAGGCTTTTTGCCTGAAGGCAGCTTCCTATTCATTGACCTTAAGATGAAATCTGACTCTAGAGAGACCTACCCCATACACAGAGGCTCTATTTAGGCTTCCTGCTTCCTGCAGGGGTCCATGACAGAAATAAATCCACCTACAAAATAAGAGAGGAAAACCAAGCCAAGTCCTTATAATAGTGAAAAAAAGAGTCCTCCATTCTTAAATACTATGAGAAAAAAATATTCTCAGCAGTCATATGAAGAAATCCAACTACAAAGAAAAGACTAATATAAATAGATGATCCTAACTGTCCCTAAAGAAAGAAAATAAAGATTCATGAAAGCCAGAAAATATTTAAAATATTTTTACCTGTATTTTCGGAAAGTTCGGAGACAATGTTGAATCCACAGGATGCTGTGAAAACAGAGCATCAGAGAAACAGTAAACACAGAATGTTGTAGGTAATTATTTGACTTCAAATGTCTATTCTCCATTTCTTTAGTAATAAAAATCTGATTTTTAGCTGGGCATAATGATTCCCAGCTAAAATACTAAACTTTTCAGCATTCCTTAAAACTTACGGGAAGTTATGTTAGTAAATTCTGGCCAATGAGATGTAACTAAAAGTTTTATACTGAACTTCCCAAAAGTCTCTTAAGTAAGAAGTGGGATAAGTTTTATTTTCCTCTCTTAGTCATTTTAGTTTGAATGCAGTCGTCATGCCTGAAACTCATGTTGTCATCGTCAGCCATGAGGTATGAGTCAAAAATGGGAAGCTACGACACAGGTCATTGCTTGCCTAATGACAACAGACTGCAAGCATCTCTGTATCTAATGTATGTAAAAAATGCACTGTCCTGTTTAGGGCAAATTTGGTTGTAGTAATATTAAACACAAGTAATCGAGCCCAAGGACTGGGTCGTGGGATCCCTGATTTCGAACTAGATCCCAGCTTAAAGAACCAGCGGCTTGTGATTGGCATTGGAAGCAGAGGAAGGGGAGACATCTCGTGGGACTGAGCCCTCACCCTGTGCCATCTGTCACTACCTCCAGGTAGACAGCATCGAAAGTGAATTGAAGGACACCCACCTAGTGTCCACTACGGAATCGATTGCTCGCTTGTTGTGGGGAGAACCCCCTACACATCTGGTCACAGAAGTCTTCTGTGTTGCTCGCTGTGGTGTGAGAGCGGGGGAAAGACGGGTTGTGTGTTTTCCCACTCAACTTATGTCTGAAGACAGTAACATCTACATCTTCACAGCCATTGAAATGCTATTGTGTTGGTTTCCCACTTTAAAAATTAAGCTATATACAAAGCATAAAATCAGCGCAGCTACAGACAATATAAATACTGTCAACATGGTAGTATAAAAATAAAGGAATAACTGACGGAAGCTGGAGGTATTTTTAGAGGACGAGAGGAGGTTAGAAGGCTATAGTGAGGACGGAGAAATAGGGAGATGTGATCTAAATCAATTGTAATAAATTATAGAGGTTTAAATTTATTTTTAAAAAATTATAATATATCATAAATCAAGAGAAAATGATAACCTAACCATCAGATACATACATCTACAGGGAACGGAAAGGAAACTACAGTGGAGGGAAAGGAGATAAAGCCTTCTTTTCAACAGCAGAGACACAGATGTTTTTGAAAGTACATGAGCATCAAATGACTGCATAATTGGGATTTTTTAGTAATTATATGAAATTCTTGAAATAACTTCTAACTGCTATGTTTAAAATATTTTAATGGCATCAACAACCAATTTGAGCAAACATTCCGAGTAAAGATTATTCATTATACTTTAAATGTCAGATTGAGGCACAGGGTTAAAGTTGCAAAATTTATAAGTGGAGTAATTATTTTGTGGCTCCATAAAAAAACTTAGTTTTTTAAATATTGCTACAATCTATGCTATATCTATTGACAATTATGATGATAACTGGGAAATTCCTAGTGAGAAGCTAAAAGTCCTGCAGGTGTTATCTAATCCATAACTACCTTTTTTTAAAAAAAAAAAAAATCCTAGTTTGGGACCAGAGACATTAAAAGATGTTCTGACATGTTTATACGATACTGTACTCAGGTAGCCCAAAGTCTGCTCCTAGCAGAGTTGAGTGGTTCTTTGAGAAGATGATATTCCAGGTCTGTCCCTTCCCAGCCATGTGAGCTTGGGCAAATACTTAATCTTTCTTCACTTCAATTTAATTACCTGGTAAAACCAGAATAATATGGGTTCTTACCTAACAGTGATTGTAACAGCACAATAAGTTAATTAACATAAAATTATTCAAAGATTTCTTGGCATATTATGAGCAGTCAATAGATGTTGGTTATTATCATCATCCTAAAGAGAGCAGTGAGGCTTCATGAGTTCAGCCTAGGAGCAAAGGGAATATTATGGAAGGCAGCAGTTCTGTGTCATAGCTGCCACCTCAACCAGCTTGAAAACACCCCTGGGTGAACAGAAGTGCACTTGAGGAGAGGCAGAGGTGGACGTGGAGAGAGAGAGAGGGAGCGTGAGAATCAGAGAGAGAGTTTAAAAATTAAGAATACTTTTTCTAAGCTATTTGAATCAATCTGGAAGAAACAAACACATGCCCTATCTTACAATTTGGAGGTTTTGATATATCATGGGATTTTTATGACTTTCTGCTAAATGTACCTTCATGTTTACATCTTTACCTAGCTGTGTGTGTGTGTGTGTGTATATATTTGTGTGCGTATGTGTATTAATATATAGCCACACATACACACAAACATATTGTTCCAAGTGGAAAGACTTCAAAATTAAAGTAAATGAAAGCACCCTTTTATCACTGAGGAATGAACACAGATTTGTATATCTGGCTATATAGTCTAAGAATTGCAAAGAGGATTAATTTTAACAAAGTCATTAATGAAGTTGCAGAGGCAACTTCATTAAGAAAACAGCAATAGCCTGGAATTTGGCTTGGGTACTGCATATATAGTTTCATTACTGCCTCAAACTAATGTATATGTATGTTGTTTTATCCCTTACTTTTAAAAATGCAGTAGTATAATTAAAGAGGACTTATGCATTGCTTTTTTTCTCATTTGTACTTTACTACTTATTTTACTTTTTAACTAAGTGGCATGATGACACATTCAAAGTTTAATAAAGGAAATATTCATTGTCAAAAAAAAAGTGATTTTTCTAAACTCCTTAAAATAATGGGATACAAATAATATTGCTTTGTGTTACAAACAGGAAGAAAAAGTAGTTCTCCATCTCTGCAGACCCACCCCAATTTTACTTTGCACCATTATAAAAATTGGCACAAGGAAACCCCTAGATAATGGTAATGAACTGGTGTGGTCATTACCACAAGAAAAGAGAGATTCTGATGCCTGACAGGGCAGTTAGAAATGGCCGTGATGCCCAGTAAGTATGGGAGTCACGAGGGCACCAGAGGCTAGGTGGCGCCTTTCTCAACCCACCACCCTGGCTATTCTGAAACAAATGCACCCTTTCCAGTCATACTATCTGTGGGAACTGATGGTCCAAAATATTATCACTACTCCAGAAAGTAAATATTAGAATTTCTCCCAAATTGACAGTTCTTCAAGTCCCCTAATTAGTTCAGGAGACTCACAAGGTAAAAATTTTGTTTTCTTTTGTCTAGTTTCACTAAATTCCTACTCTAAATACATCCATGAGTTAAAATGGATGGTATCTAACTTAACTTAGATTCTAATATCACATAAATAAGTCTCAAAAAAAAGAAACCTGTACTATAGGGAGAAAGAATTTTCTAGAATATTCTTCTACAATGATGGCTCTGAAAATTTAATTCCAAACTCAAATTTAATTTAATTCCAAATTTAAATTCTAGATTTGATTTTGTAGGTAAATGGTTCTAAATATTTTATAATTTTTAGAAACCTCAGATTAATACTATGTCAACTTTAATTAAAATATACTTTGCCCGCCCAGAAGATGGCGGATGAGAAACACTGCCAGACAGAGTGTCTCTGAAGAAAAGACAGATTCTAGAAGAAATTAGAAGAAAGAAGCAAGAAGACGAGCCTACGTCAGATGAGGGTCGGCAGGAGGAGTACCTGAGACCACGGGAGACTCCACGGGAGGAGGTCGCGGAGGAGAGCTGGAGGCTGGGACCCCCAGAGCAGCCCGGAGACCAGCGGGAAGGGTAGGTGGATCTGCCGGTTCCCCTCCCCTGCATCCCGGACTGCTGGTGGGCTCCCCAGCAAGCGGAGGGACCTACAGACAGCAGTCCAGCGACAACCGCCGCCAGTGAGCGGTAAGCCAGTAGCCGACGCGGCGCCAGGCTCCCAACTCCCTCGGGCACCTCCGTGGGCACAGACCCGAGCCACGTGGCAGACGCCATATTGCCTCCTCCTCCCCTCCCCCCACCCTACCCCGGCTGCCCAGAGAGACAGAGAGACAATATAGCCACCAGCCGGAGGCACCTCCAGGGAACGGGACCTTCCCTTTTGGGGCCCTACAGCTGACTAAGGGGAACTCAGACTGTGAGTTCTCTGCCCGCCAGCCCTACCAGATGCTGCTGGGACGGTGATCCCAGGAGAACGGGGCAGAGCCTGAGGTTGAGAGACATAGACCCAGCTTGGGCTCCCTGTGGGTGAATTGGGACAGGCACGCGTCTCCCTGGTGGGGACAAAATTTGAACTCTGGGACCCAGAGGTCAGATCTGCAGACCACATCCGTGCACCGAGGCCTCGCATTGCCCGGGGCACAGAAGGGATATACATGAACAGCCTGCTGAGGTGTGTGTGCCTTCAGGGGCAGATCGGCATCCTAGAGGGCAACCCTCCCCCCAAAGGGAGGCCGTGCGCCCAGCCCAGGTGGCGTTCCTGCACAGGGAACCTCCCCGCCGGCATCACAGCCAGGGGAGGCCTGGTGGCGTGTGGTCAGGCCTGCTGACAGAGGCCCAGGAGTAGCCGCGGAGTTGGGGACAGTGGAAAGAGTCCAGGGCCGCTCCAGACTGCAGGTCTCAGACAGCCCCACCCCACACGCAGACTCTCTGACTGAGCGGGGCCATTCCAGCCCCTCCCTGTCAGCTTTGCCTGGAAGCAGAGAACAGAACTTTGACCCCTGCTGACGACATTGGTGGTGCCTGAGGGTGGGCTTACCCAACTCAGCTCCGCCTAGACTCTCCCCTAGACCAGCCCTCACTGAAGGGGAGAAAAGGACACACCTGGAAGTCCCAGGGTCCTACCCACCACCTGAGGCTCTAGAGTTCTCTCTTCAGGAACAAGAGCTGATAACAGGACACAAAAACAACAGCGTAGCCTGTTCCTCCAAGCAAGCGCCACCTACTGACAGGGAGAGCATCCTGCACACCCTTTTCACGACACCTACTGACTCATTATACAGGGAGTGGTCGAATCTCACCCACAGACACCACCTACCGGCTCAGAAACTAAACAAGGTGTGTGAATACCCAAACAAACCTAAAGAAAAGAAACAACAACTGATCGACATGGGAAGAAATCAGCGAAGGAACTCAGGAAATATGAAGAACCAATCGGAAAACATGCCCCCAAAGAGGAGCCCCAGCCCCCTAGAAACGGACACCAACCAAAATCAGGCAACCAAAATGACAGAAGAGGAATTTCGTATGTGGATCATAAGAACTCTCACTGACCTGAAAGAACAACTCAATAACCAGCACAAAGAAACCACAAAAAGCCTCCAGGATCTAGAAAAAAAGTTCACTAAAGAAATAGACACAATGAAGAAAAGTTTAACCGAACTCCTGGAAATGAAGAATCAAGTCAAGGAACTACAGAATACAGTGGAAAGTCTCAAGAACAGGGTAGATCAAAGAGAAGAAAGAATCTCAGAGATTGAAGATAACACCCTCCAATTAAATAAATCAGTCACAGAAATAGAGCAGAGAAACAAGAGGAAACAGCAAAGCCTACAAGAGCTGTGGGATTATGTGAAGAAACCTAATGTGAGGGTCATAGGGTTACCAGAAGGGGAAGAAGACAACACTCACGGGTTGGACAAGCTATTTGAAGATATACTAGAGGAAAATTTCCCAGGCCTTGCTAAAAATCTCAATATACAAGTTCAAGAAGCTCAGAGGACCCCTGGGAGATTCAATGCAAATAGGAAGACATCACGACATGCAGTCATCAGACTGACCAAAATATCAACTAAAGAGGCCCTTCTAAGAGCTGTAAGACAAAAGAAGCAAGTAACTTACAAGGGAAAGCCAATTCGAATAACATCAGACTTCTCTAATGAGACTTTACAAGCAAGGAGAGACTGGGGCCCCA